>JAVKPL010006732.1:0-27285 GCA_032173675.1 Gastrolobium villosum
AGGGCAAGATGTGGAAAAATACCTATTGAAATGATGGCTGCCTGTTCCCACAGGTGAATCCATTGTAAAAATACATTCGATAGAGGTTGGAGCTGCAAACCCTCCTGAAATAAAGAAAACATCTGACCCAGGTAGCTCAGCACTTTTAAAATATGAATCCTTGAAAGAATCAGAAAAAGTGCTTTCTGCAGATGACGGGCAAGAGAAGGAGCATGCTGTGAATGTGATGGAGAATGCTAATGAAAGGAATAACCATAACCATAGCATATCAAAAAACAAGGAATTCAATGTGCGTCACCGGTTTTCACCTAGACTTGCTGGGATTGAACCTGTCCAGTTGGCCAACAATGTGATCAATGAAAAGACTCTTCAAGTTCCAAAAAGAAACTTGAGGAAAAGTAGGGCCACTCTTGATGCGGATATGGAAAATAAATCTTCTCAGCCTTTCAATGGCGCCCAAGAAATTGAGCAGGTGCATAAAATGCAACAAGAGGTAATGAACACAAGCAATAATCCTTCGGAAGGCCAAACAGTTTTCAAAGAGCAACCACATCTGCAAGAAACAGATAAAATAGAGGACAAAAAGCCAGGAATTCGTACTAACTCGAGCAAAACCGGTAATAAGAAAGCGCACAACGTTCCTCATCGGTCTTCAAAACGACTTGCTGGATTTGAACATGAGCTGAACTCCATATCCTGTGAAAATGCTCCTAAATATAAAAGCGAGAAGTCTGAATATAAGGTCAATGCAGAATTGCTCCAAAGTGAGGGTAAGCCTGTTACAGAGATTGCAGATCTTGCACCAATAAATGGAGAGTCAGCAAATAAAAGAAGAAAATCTCCTAAAATTCCACCTTTTACAGACAATCAACTGGAGAAACTCGAAGATGAAGAAGTGGTTGATGAGAAATCAGAATCTCAGTCGTCCTTGGCATTCCACTACTCTTGGTCTGACCCATGCTTGGAATTTGCAATCAATACCCTCACGGGGGTGTTACCACCGGTTGAAGATTCAGTTGATAATGGACCCACTACAGTCCCTGAAACTTCAATTCAAAAAAAATTGTTTGACAATGTTACAGGAATAAGCAGGGACAGTCAAAACAATTTGTTCGACAATGTTTCAGGAAGAAGCAGAGACAGAAACCCCCAGGTACGTTCAACTAAATCCAAGAGGAAGAAAGAGCTCAAAGTGCCTATGCGGTTGTCTAAGCGACTTGCTGGCCTTGAACCTGAGGTACTACCTTCTGAAAGAGCTCTTGAATATTCCTCCAGAAAATGCAAGGAAAAACCCATTCCAATTGCAACTGCATCTGACCATCTTGCTACTGTGGAAAAAACCAAGGTTACTCTTCATGCATCTGACAGTTTGAAAACAGAAATACTAGGAGAATCATCAAACATGACTGAGAAGTCATATGATGCCCAAACTGTTCCCAAGGAACAATTGCAGAATGTTGAAGCTGAAAATGTTGTTCAGGAGAGATCCGAGCCACAGCTCCCCTTACCATTTGGGGACTCTTGGTCAGATCCATGCTTTGAATTTGCAATCAAAACTCTCACTGGTGCTTTGCCCGTTGAGGCTGCTGTGGAAATTTTGCCTGTTATGACTCCTGATGCTGACATGTCAAATAAGGATTTGCATGGGAGTGTGGTGATGAGCATCAATGCAGAAGGTCATGATAAATCAAACCAATCCCAGAACAAAAGAGAGCTTAATATGAATACCCAGCCTTCAGAACTACTCATGGGGCAACCTATGTTGAGGACCAGCTCCACGTCTTGTGAAAATGCTCCTAAATTTACAACTGGCGAGTCTTGTAGCCATGAAGGCAGCATGATAAGGAATTTGTTTGGAGAAACTGTACATATCGATGCTGGAAACGTAACAAAACTTGTGCAGCCTTCTACAAATATAAACACACTGATGCATGAAAAGCCATTAAAGGGAAATGGACAGGATGTGGAGAGTGAATTTGTTACCATTGAACAACCACCACTGGAAACTGAAACCATAGACCATTATAACTCTGAATTTCAGTTTTTTCCATCGTTTATGAATTCTTGGTCAGACCCATGCCTAGAATTTGCATTTAAGACTCTTACAGGTGACATACCGCTGGAGGAAAATTTTGCATTTCAAGGATCTCTCCCGGAATCTGCTAACTGTCATGAACGAAGGGATGGTGGCTCAACATTGACCGATGTTGGATCTTCCAGCTTTCCTCAAAGTGATGTGTCATTTTACTATGATATAGGGTTAAATTCCATGCCAGGGCAGCAGTCATCAATGAGCACTCCAATCCTACCCTTAGAAAAAGCGAGCCTTCAAGGTTTCCCTGCAGTTGATCCTCAAGAACACTATTCTCAGTTCAACAAGGATTTTCGAAGGAGGTGAACTCATAAAAACATTCGTTGCTAGCCCCAGGATATCTGCTATTAATCTCTGATTGTACTTTTGTAGACTGAAAAACCATTGTCATTAAGCATCCTTTTGTTTACCTGGTGACATTAGTGAATGCATGAACATAAGGTCTGGCTTGGTGTTTTTCATTTTCTGTTTAGAAGATCTAGGCTAGTAAAGCAGGGAGGTACAGGAGCCCAATAGCTGTTGTGACAAAGCTATCCTTTACCACGCCATCTAAATACTGTAATTTGTATCCATTGTTATTATTTGTATCAAGTAGTATTTTGTTTTTCCACACCTCTGAAGCTTACGATATAACTTATAAGTGCTCTCGTAGAATGATTATCCAGCTTATTTCAATATTTTATTCAGAATTAGGACTACTATTTGCATGTTTATATAATGAGATTATTGCTTATCATGTTATAGGAGAATTTTATCTCTAACACAAACATAAAAATGTGTGGAGTTCATGTGGGACTATGTGAGAAGAAGAAAGAAAAAGATAATATGAGTTTCATATATTTTTATACGTGTGTAAGAGATAAAATTATCTCCTACAATATGAGTGTTATAATAGAATAGTGGTTCTAATATTGCCGGCCGTGTAACATGGGCGTTTCTTACACTTAAGTTTTTGGGACGATACTTTTTAACATTTTTTATTTTGTATACAATGTGGCACTGATGTTCAAACCAAACTATCTAAATCTTTTACCATTAGATCAATTCTAATGGCTTGATATTTTTAACATCATGCGTTATTGGTATTCTTCAAAATTATTTGTGGAGTTGAATTCATTAATATTATTTAGAATTAATGAGTGGTTTAGATTATAAGTTTAAGTTTTACTCTCACTATTGTATAAAGAAAATGATAATTGGAGTCCTCAATTTTGAAGTTCATTTCTTCTATCTTTTTCTTTTTCTAGTCAAAAGAAATTGCGGTGCCAGACAATTAACTCTTTCAATAGGTCAATGTTTTACACCAGTGAACAAGAGAGGCAATTTGCCAAGCGAAGGAAGCTGTTAAGCTAACCCACTGCCTTTTCCAGCCCTAGGATTTTATCCCCGAGCCATGGCATTTTAGGACTCGTTTGGTGGACAGGATAGGATAAGAGAGTTGGATAAGGATAGGATAAGAGAGTTGGATAAGGATAGGATATGGTATGGACAGGATAAACACATATCATATCCTATGTTTGATGTGCATTGAATTAGTAATCTGATAGGATTATGCTATCCTATCATGTATTTGAGGTGCACCAAATATCATCAGGACATGATATAAATAGACTAAAATGCTTTTTTTACAAAATATCATATAATTTTTGAAAAATTAATTTTAAAATTATTTACACAATTCTAAAAATTGCAATTTTAAACAATATTTTTCCCAATTAAAATCATTAGGAAATTAAATAAAAAAAACCAAATTTCTGGAGAAGAGATCTCATCTCCATATCCCCAGAGAAATGGCTCTCCATTTTGCTAAATCATAGCAATCATAAGTCAAACGAAAAACAAGCACCATGCATCAAAGTTCAAACTCCAATCCAACGCCAATAAACTATTATAAAATAAAACAAATTAGGTGATCGAGACGAGAACATCATCGTTTCTCTCAACAAAGATACACAAAAATTGAAATTAAGATGGAGGAACAGACTCGTCTTCGAACATGAGGCGGCGTTGGACGGCGTCCATGCCTGAATCGGCGGCAACAGGAGTTTCACCCATAGCGGTTTGAGAAGAGAAAGAGAAAGACGCGGTGAGAGGATTCTTCATCCATGGCTGAATCCCTGCACAAAGCCATAGCCTAGAAACAATCCACCGTGGAAGCCCAAGGTAAGCCGTCCGCCGCTGCTCTCAGTGTTCTGGACCATGGCTAGTCGCTGACGGAGTTGACCGTGGTAGCAGATTTGGAAAATGGAAGAGGAGTACAATGATGGAGTTGGAAAAGAATTAATATTATTTTTTTGTCTATCCTATCCAATCCCATGTAAACCACGATCTCCCTTTGGATAAATTTTATGAATCATAGATACGATAGGATAAGGAACCAGATAAGTATTTCCTATCCTTTGGTATCACCAAACAACTTATAAGAGTAGAATATGATAGTCTATCGTATCCTATCCCTTCTTATCAGGTGCACCAAACAGGCCCTTATAGTTTCAATAATCGTTCCGGTTATTACCATTCTTTTCTCTCTCAATGTTCTTATAATGATTGGCAGTTTCAATATGGTTCTATAGGGAACCCAACCATTTCGATTCGTTATGGACAAGAAATCCTTCCCTACAGCCCTCAATTCGCAATATCAAGTTGCTAATTTAAGATTTTGGTAATGCAAATGCAATTCTTGGCATGTTCTCATATGGAATAAAAGCAAATTCAAGTTTTGTGTCAAAATCATAACTACATTTTTGACATATTGAGATCCTTTCGCAAGACTTCACATGAAGCAACCAAGCCAAGCAAAGCATATTCTATGATTAACACGATTTTTCATCGTGAAGAGTGAACAAGTCAGATCTAATGGAGATGCTTCCCATCAAAATGGGTATAGCAATTTTGGGGCGAAATTTTTCTCAAAGCAGCATGATTATTTTATCATGATTTAATATAGAACTTGTATGTTTGGCGCTTTTAATGAATCAAAGTATTTTATCATTTTTTAGTTTTGCCTGAAGTTTAATTTTTATTGTTCATCTTTATATTCTGTGTACAATATTTAGTTTCTGTTTACCTGGGATTTATTTAGCGTTTGTAGTATTATTTTAATCAATTAAAAATAAAGCAATTGAAAAGTGAAGATCCTTATATGACCAATTAATATCAAGATCCTCATACAATAATAGTACTCAGAAACAGAAATGCTATTAAGTAAGATATTCAGTCTCAGTAACCAGACTCCTTCCATCCACCAAAACCTTCCTCTGACCTTTCTCTGCGATCCTGCATTAAGAAACGGAAAGACACAGCATCAGATTATAGTCTGAAAGGAAAGTGTTGGAATTGTTCATATTGAAATGCAGTCAATCGATTGGGATAAAATGATCAGTTTACAAATTTTTGTAAATTATATTATATATTATCGGAAGTATATAGTTTAGTTTGTAAGAGTTTTCCCAACTTAAAGTTTGTGCATAATGATTTAATATAGTGTAACATAGTGTACTTCCGGGAGTAGTAGTTTGTAAATAAAAAATTTGTAAATGTAATTTTCCCCTCACTCTTCGTATATATGTATAGTTTTCATTTATAAATCTTCTATTAATTTCTAATTAAACTTTTTTAGCTTTTGGCAATTGCCGTAATTTGTCTATTTATTTATATATCAATGGTGATAAAAATAAAAGATAAGGAAAACAAGATACCTCGTGTGTGAAAGTAAGGCCAATTCTAATCTCTCCACAATAGTGGCCATCCTTGACAACATTGTATGCCGTGGGTGGGATGCTTCCTTCAGCAAACAACGCATCCAATGGAATCCTGTTAAACATACATAACCAAAATTAGAAACCAAATTTATTTACGTCTTTTTTGTACAATGAATTACTCAAAAAAAAAATTGGCATGGGGTAATGGTTAATCAAAACTAATAGCGATTTCAAATTTTGAATTCTGAAATTACGTTTATATAAATAACTTTTAGCTTCACGATTACACAATATTGTACTAAAAATAAAATCGAGGGGTGTTACGGTCAAAGTCAATTTACATGTTAAGTGACTTTACAATTTCATATCTTATTAACCTAATTTTTATTTTATTTTTGGAGAAAACCACACTTAATTCCACTTTGGAACTTTGATTTTGTTTATGAACAATTCAAATACCCAAAATGAATAATTGCAAAATCGACCAATTATAATATTTTACCGTAAATGTTGTTGTAAGGTAAAAAAATTTGCAGGAACGAATTATAATATCTTACCGCAAGACATAGTTGTAAATTTTTTTTTTTTTTAAATTTCTCTCTTTCCTCGTAAGGCTATCGAGCGACGGAAATAGAAAAACTAACTTTAATATTATACCTAATGTTATGTTATCAGTAACACGTAGTTGTAAATGGTTATATAGAGCAAAATTTTTGCAGCAACATGAGAAATTGAAGACCCATGAATAATAGCAAACAGAAATTAGTTAGAAAATTCAATATTTTAGGTGAGTTTATTATAATTTTTATTGTTATTATTAAAAAAAAAAAAGCACTATTGAATCAGATTTGCATCGTTTTCTATTTCTTCATATATGTGGAATTAATACAAGGTAAGTTGCTAGTCTAGGGGCTTTATAAAAGTTATGATAAACGAAAAAGAAAACGATGAATGGAGATGGAAATAGAGAAGGAGAGACTCACGTAGCTTCTCCTACGAAATCATGTGCCGTTCCGGTATCACTGTCCATGATCTTCAATCTGAGTTCGTTAACACCTTCTGACACATTGAATACAAAACTCTCATTCCACTCCGGTTCACTTCCATGACCTGCATTCATATTAATGTAATTCACAAAATACGCACCAACTTTTAATGTTTCGTTGTGCACATTCAAAATATATAAATGAACAGAAACGTTAACGCTTTAATTTAGAAATGAATATACAACGCCTTCAGATCAGAATCTTAGGCAAATAATTAATTTGAATTATGTGTATTATCATGATCTGATTAAAATTGAGAAGAGATGTTTGTATGTACCTGATGCAACACTGCTTTGTTGCTCCTGAGTGCGGCATATAAGGATCACATAAGGATCCATGTTAACTGCTCCATCAGATCAGATCAAGTATTTATATATGTGTTCGTATATATATATACAAACCAAATAATACAATTAAGATTTCAGATAAATGAATGTCTGAAATGGATATCATATCATATATATAACAACTTACATATAAAATCGGTATTCTCAAGGCCCTTGGCACTGACAAGAACAACTTCAAGGCTTCCCTGAGGCATTTTGAATGGAAGAGGGGGAAGGGGAGGGGTTGATACGGCGTTAGGGAAGAGTCTTTGAGAGAATGAAATACTAAACAGAATTTGTATTTATTGTGTGTTGGAACTTGGAAGGGTCCAATAAGACAATCTCAAGTTTCAAGCCCAACGATTAGGTCCTTTATTTTCTTTTCCAAATTTGCTTTTTCTAATGGTATTATAAGTTTATTATTAGGGATTTCTGTTTATCTTCTGACATAATCTTGTCTCCTACGTATGAAAATAAATAGCGATGAAAGTGGGTTAGGCCTGTCTATAGTGGTATACGGCCTCACTATATGAGGCCAGCCTCGATCAACTATATATAGGCAAATAGAAACATACATGTGCTTCTAAGAAAGCCTATTTAGGAAGCAGGTTATAGGACTTTTTTCTTTTTCTTTTTCTTTTTTCTACATGTCAGGCCTATAAGCCTACAGTCCAGCATATATCTTATTATTTATTTTAAATAAAATAATATTATTTATAGCAGTACCAAATAGTGATAGTTCAGTTGGTGCATGTGAGCCGAGTAGGTGGTGAAAGGACCTAAGTTTGATCATCCCCACCAATACCACCTTTGTGTGGGGAATAAGATCTGTATCAATTTCTACAGTAGCATCAAAATCAACATTTAGTGCTGCAGGAAGAGTTATTTATGCTTATCGTTCTGACTTAGCTGAAGATACCATCCAAACTTTAATATATGATGGAGATTGGCTACGTAATAAGTATGACTTGAAGAAAAAATAAAACGTATAATTTTTTTTTTCTTAATCTTATTTTCTTTTTATTCTTTAATCTTGTTTTTTGTTTTCTACATTTACAAATCATTTGCCTACTTATGTATAGGGGTGGTAAATCGTGTTCGTGGGTCGGGTTCGGGTCGACCTGTGTCTGACACGAACACGAATAGACTTAACCCGAACACGACCCGATTAATTATTAGTGTCAAAATTCTCAACCCGAACACGACCCACTTTTTCTGGGGGTTGACACGACACGACCCGAAAAATCTTATAATATAAGTGTGATCCGTTTATTACACGACTCGCCCCAAAAAAGCACCAAATCTGATTGCAATATAAAAAAAAAAATCTTCATAAAATTTTTTTTTGGAAGTTCCAGTACAATTTGAAACACCGAATAATTTGGAGGTTACAGTAATAAAAAAGAATTTTTTCTTCATAAAATGCAAAAGTATCAAAATCACAAGATTCTAAATGCTTAAAAAAAAAAAAAGCTTCCAGAGACTTTCTCTGCGTTCTTCATGGCAGCATATGATTTGGCATGACCTCCAGTATGGAAAGCTTGCAAAGAAAGTTTTGCAAGTGAAACTTTAGTAGATGGGAAAGGAAGATTGCAATATACGAAGGTGCGAACGATGTGGGAAAGAAATAAAATTCAGGTACGAAGGTGGGAAAGGAAGATCCAAGCAAGAGAAGAAAGAAGACGGTGGGAAAGAAAGAAAATCCGGATACAAAGGGAGTCAAAATTCGAAACAGAGGGAGACAGCGCCGCCGGGGAGAGTGAAAGGGTAGTTTGAAACCTAGGGTGTATATTTTTTTTATATCATTCAATAAAATTATCATAATAACCTTGAAAAAATTAAAAAAATTTATATTTGCGGGTCAGAGCGGGTTCACGGGTTGACCCGTGACCCGACACGAATATTTCCGTGTTATATTTTTCCAACCCGAACACGACTCATTTATTAAACGGGTTGACCCGAACACGAAAATTTCGTGTCGGGTTGGCGGATCGTGTCTTAAATTGCCACCCCTACTTATGTATCCTTGGAATTGTATTCTTAGGGGAGAGAAGATGATGAGAAATTTTTGGCTACTACAAACATCATGATGTGTTTGTAGGATTTATAAAGTTATTTTAATTTACATAGTACGGATTGGTTTGCTAGATCTGATAAAATATATATTATTTAGTTTGAGCATTTTACTTTCGAAAGTGACTTAAATGCCGATTATGATAAGAAGTTGTTGTGATTCATGGTTCTGTTGAGACGTTGAAATTGTGATTTTTGTTTTAACAACAGAGAATTTGAGTATTCGATGAAGTTGATTCATGGTTATGCTTAAAAGTTAAAACTTAACATGCTAACGACCAGGTCAGACTAACAATTAGACTCGTATTATGCTATCAGGTCATGTCAAATTGAAATTTTTTGTCACAGTCTTTGGTTTTTTGGGACAAAACTCTGCCCAGCTTCGCCCACTTTCACCTTTAGAAATAGATCATTTCATGTTAAAATTTTATATGACTTGGTCAACTAACATTTTTGTGTCTATCTCTTTCTTCATTAATGATAATTGAACCTTAATTATTTAATGCATGTGAAGAGAGAGATAAAAATAAAAATAAAAATTTCACATAACCAGTTCATGTGAAAATTTTAATTTGAGAAGATCCATTCTCCCTACACATACATAAAAGCATGTGAGTTATATATTTTTTTTCTCTCACTTCTCTTTACTTTATACGAGCACACATGAATTCCATTGTACATGATAAGCATTAATCCCTTATTATTATTGCTTTATCATATTTCGCAATATATCCTCTTATAATTAATTCTCATGTCTTATTTAATACGGTTGGATAATGTGACACCATATCAACCGTCTATAAACAGAAAATACTATAAGAAAGAGAATAAGAGAAATATAATGTGCTATACAAAAAAAGAAAAGAAGAAGAAGTTGAGAAATATAATGTTTATTTGTTTATTTGTATGACTCACCCATTCGCTAATCGCTATCATATATCACTGTGGAATTTACATTCAGACCCTTTCTTCTTTCTCTCTTGCAATTTGAAGATCCAAATTATGTAGGGTGTTGTAACAATTTAATGCTTTGTTCCACAATTTCAGCATAAAAGCATTGGATTTGCATCCGTTGATAGTTAAATTGTTGTGTACTTTTAGAAATTGTAGTTGAATTTGAAGTATAGACAACGGAGAACGGAAAATTGAGATTCAGGTTTTTTTTTTTTTTTTTTTTTGGGCACACAAGATTCAGATTATTGAAACCCCATCAAATAACCACAGTCCTCGAGTAAAGAATAGCGAAAATATGAGCTGGGCTTGCCTTTGGAATTAGTGCAGCATAGACAGATAAAATTTC
The DNA here is from genome assembly GCA_032173675.1 of Gastrolobium villosum. Taxonomy (NCBI): domain Eukaryota; kingdom Viridiplantae; phylum Streptophyta; class Magnoliopsida; order Fabales; family Fabaceae; genus Gastrolobium; species Gastrolobium villosum. The sequence continues at coordinate 10,539 of JAVKPL010006732.1, forward strand.
AAGTATAATCATTAATTCATTAAAAAATCAAACATGTCACGGATGATAATGCCATGGACTGCACTTTCATTTAAATGCAATTCAAGTGTTTTTCTTTTCAAATATGTTATTTTATCTAATTTTTATGCCTATTATTCTTCAATTTCAATATTGTTAGATCAGAATCTCAAGTAAACTTTATATATTTTCTCTTCTCTTGAGATTTTGATTTAATAGTGTTAAAGATTGATAAATACGATAAATGTGAAAAAAAATAGATAAAATAATTTATCCTTTTCTTTTTAGACTCCCACCTTTTTTTTTTTTTTTTAGATTATGGGTTAACAAAACGAGTAATGGCATGTACACTACAAACACAGGTTTGTCAAGCTCTCTTAATCTATATATTTACATCCAATAACGTAGCTAAAAATTTAACATATACATTTCATATTTGTAAAGAATTATTTCAACTTAAAAATTTAAGCTAAAACATTCTCTTATATAAAAGTTTATTGGGCATGAATGGTAGACTATACATGATTAACCCACCCCTAGAAATTTTATAATTATTTATTAACAGCATAATGACAATGACAATCAAATCCTAACAAAGTGGTCACGAATAGAGGTGTTCATCAATTGATCCAAACCACAATGATCGAATCAAAAATAGAAAATCGAAAAATTGAAAACTGAAAAAAAAAAACCGTAAAATTTAATTGGATTAGATCAATTTTTGAATGTGTTGATGAAAACCGATCCAATCCAAACCGATCCAATGATTCCCCAATCTTACCATCAACTAGGGCCTTTCCCCAATCATAGATAGCCCAACAACCATATAGCAAAATTCTAGATTCAAGACCCATTAATCGATCATGTTGGAGAAAATGGATTGTGCTTGATCTATGTTATACTTTTTATTTTGGTAAGATACATAATATATTTTTATTACATAGATTATTGTTGCACAACAGCTCCTCTATAGGATGAAAATTTGGGTTACTTCGTATCTCAGATAAATTTTTTATTGGAAGCAGAGGTAGACCGACGTTGTTGCCTGTGTCTGCAGATGCAGACACAAAAATTTGAGATTTTTTTTCAAAGGGTGGGTGATTTAGGTCAAGTAAAAAAAAGTTTAGGAAGATTGAAAAGAAAAAAGTAAACATAGATCCAACCATGGTAATTAAAATCGGGATCTTACCTAAAATCGGAAGGAGAATAAAAAATTGTGGGTTCGTAGTAATTCGACAAGTCTCATTGAAAGGTAACTTTCTATATTTATCTTATTTGTTATTTTAACAGCTTAGTTTACTCTTGATTATTTTTTTTAATACATTTAAAATTTTCTTTAAAAAAAAATCTTCGGGGAGCTGCCCCCGAACCCCACCTTAAGTGTGCACATAAAAATAATTTTCTGGGTCCACTACTGATTGGAAGTAAAAGATGATAATTTAACTTTTTGTTATACAATGCACAATAATCATTATACAAATTTTACAAAAGTCGATACATACAAAAGATATGTTATTTGCATAATAATTATCGTATAAATCTTAGGCTTTTCAAAAAATTGAAAACCGATCCAATTCAAACCGAATAAAATTAGATTGGATCGGATCGGATTTGAAAGAAATTTAAACCGAATAAATGATTACATGATTAAATCGAATGGATTTGATCAAATGATTTTTACTTCTAAAACCAATCCAATCCAGACCGCGAAGACTTTGATACCATATAAAAAATTACTTCAACCTAAAAAAGCTTAAATTATTAAGTAAGGCTATATCTTTGAATTTTGAAAGCTTTCAATATCGAATCTAATTATATAGAAGGGATATTACATGTTGAGTTGTTTGGTAATCAGAAGAATCGGCTATATCTTAATGTAGGGTGGCCCTTATGATAATGGTATATGAACCAAGGCCTTTGAGAAATGAACCCTAAAAATAAAAATGTTATTATTTTCTAATTTTAAGAAGCACGACAACTTTTGATAGATTAACAATTCGTGAATATATTAGAATAGGGAAATAGATCCTCTCATTCTTAAAAAAAACATGATAGGGTCATGTAGGATAATCATAACCACACAAAGGTGAATCAACAGTTATGATTTAGTAATTATCTTTTTTAATATACTTTTTTCTCTTTCCTCTTTTGTCAGTATTAATCCATCATTGTATGGTTATGATTGTTTACATGATTATGTCATGTCTTTTTTAACATGAGAGAATCCACTCCCTAAATCTAAATAAGGTGATCTAAACTTAAAAATAAAAATAAAATAAAATAAGATTTTGCAAAACTTTTAAAAGAATATAAACAGAACTTAAGACATCCGACTAGAAAAGAAAAGTTAATGTTACAAACTTTTAAAAAGAATTTATAAAATTATTTATGTAGTTTTGCTTAAACACTTTGAATATTTGGAATGGTTTATTTATGTCATAGTAATAAAATTTTAAGAGATAAATAATATCTGAGTTTAATTTTTATTATCTTTTATTTTTAAATAGACTTATAAAATATTTATTTATTTTTTATAACTTTAACAAGATACTTTAGATTTACTGAATATAAGAAACAAATTAGAAGCATACGAAAAATCCTAAGGTAGCTATTGAAATATATATATATATATATATATATATATATATATATTGTTTTAATTGATTTTCAATATTCTTAAAAGAAATTTCTTCTTTAAGGAAATTGATTTATTTTTGTTTGTAATGGATGAAATTCAAATCTCTTATGATAGGTTTTCTAAGAAATTTAAAGAGAATTGGTTTGTCCGACTGATAAGTAATTATACTTTCATCTGTGATTGTTAGAGGAAAAAAGAGATTTGATAAACAGAGTTCCAAGAATAACTTCATTTTTGAGATTTTTAACAAGGAGAAATATATATATATAGGAATGATCCGTTTACAAATTTTTGTAAATTATACTATGTACTCCTGAAGCACTGTAACCTAGTGGTGTACTTTTAGCCTCTGGGAGTACATAATGTAGTTTGTAAATAAAAAATTCATAAATATAATCTCCTAGGGTAGCTCAGCTGACAACTGAGCTCCAAAGAGTTTGCTTGGGTCAAGGGTTCAAACTTTAACTCAAGCAAATTCTTGCAAAATCTTTGGGGATCAGAGTAATCACGTCTCTCCTCGATGGGAGGATTAATCTCATTTTTTTTCCGATGGGAAAGCTCAATGCACCATCTGTTCCAAGTAAGGAAGTAGCCTTTGAGGCTGTATTCCGAGGACAAGGTGACTGAAGGAGGTTGAATAAGAATACCTCTAGGTTCATATCGAAAATATTTAAATATAATCTTCCCCAACATTAAGTTCACAAATGATTTTTTTTTTCTCAAAGTGAAATGTAATTGTATTTGGCACAAGCTTATTTTTTATGGTCTTGGACTTGGTGAGCCTTATTCAAAAATGGAAGAAAAAAAAAACTAAGAGAAAATTTAAAAAGAAGAGAGGAATTTAAATAGAAGATTTTTTTTCTTCCTTTTTTGAAAAAGATGCACTCGGGAAAATTATGCACTAGAAGCATATTAAAAAAATCCATTTGGCACGCAGCCACTTGTCAATGAGATAATATGAATAGTACAGGAGCAGTCTCTTTCATTAAATGTTTCAAAACCTACAAAGAAAAGTCTTTGATCCGATGGGCCATTTTAAGCTGGGAAAAGTTACTCTTACATACTTTTAAAAAGAATATTTGAATATATTCATTAGCAAGTGTTCAAATTTTCATAAAAAGCAATAGAATACCGCGCATTCAGTTATGAGTTAGTGATACATATGGGTAATTAGTATGTTGTTAGACAAATGAAAGAAATTAGGGAGTGACTTGAAAGGTTGTTATAGTTTATATGGTTGTTATAATTGATAGGTAATAGGATTTTATTGTTAGATTCTGTTGTGTGAGTGTGTGATGCAAAATGTGTATTTGCCTTGTGAGCATTTTTCTGTTTTAGGAGGGAGAGTATGGCTACATAAGTCTGTAATTTCTCTATTAATATTAACAAAGAAGTATTATCATAACCTTTTGGTTAAGGAGGAATTCTCCCCTCGAAGTGAGAAACTATTTTTCAAGTTTTTGCTTCTGTTCCTTTTTCTTTCGTATCAATTGGCGCTTCCATTGAGAGATATTTTTCTTCTTTTTCACCATGTGTTCATCATTCATCTCCACCTCCATCAACGATGCTCAGCCGCAATCTGTTCAATCTATTTTTGCGGAGATGAAATCTAGTTTTGCAGCAATGAATGCCACATGCGAGAATGTGATACACTTGCTCCAGAACTTGATCCATGAACGTAGAGCACAAGCCGCTATCAAAATTCAGAAGGAATTTCGTAAGTATTCTTTGAAGCTAACCACTGGCCAATATGAATCGATCAACCAGAATGAGTTTCCTCAGACAGAGGTGGAACACCCGATGGCTGAGTCGTTGAACAATCGAGAGATGTTTCATGAATTTGATGTTGCATCTCCTTCGGATCAAGTTGCTTGTGTTGATGTCGATGCATATCCAAAGATCGAAGCCTCACCGCTACTCTATGAGTCAGTGCTGTCTTCATTATCCTCTCCAGTCATTAACGATATCGTCAAGAAGCCCGTATTTGGAGGAGCTATTCCTCTACCAGAAACAATGAGAGTTGATACACACATTAAGGTCTTCGCTTCTTCACCTGGATTTCTCGTTGCTAGCCCAGATCTGGAAAACCAAATGCGCATCAATTCTCCAGATCCAACATCGAGGTTAAGTTCAAAGTATGTGAATGATCTCATCAGCCCGGGTAGTAAGGTCTCAGCGGTCTCGGTGCCTCCGACTCCACGGAATGAGTATGAAATCTTAAAATCATCAAATCTGAAGGGTTTTGCTTTCACAGAACTTAAGGCTGCCACCAGAAATTTTTGCACAAATGGAGTACTAGGAGAAGGCAGTTCTGGATCAGTTTTTAAGGGTTGGATTGATGAGCAAACACTGGTTCCTGCCAAACCTGGCACACGCGTTGTTGTTGCTGTGAAGAGTCTTAATAAGGATGGCTTCCAAGGTCACAAGGAGTGGTTGGCTGATGTCTCTAATTATGGGCTGGCAAAGGACGGACCAACAGGTGACAAAAGTCATGTCTCAACCAATGCACTGAAAATGTTTGAGAAAATGTATCTGAGAATGACTGCTGTTTGGAATTATTTATGGGATCCTGGGGGTAGAATTTTTGAGCATAGTGATGTCTCAGGTCACCAAACGACTCAAATTTGTGGTGGCAAAAATATTGGAGACGTGTTATCCATTAATGTCTTCGCTCCAAGTCTCCTAATTCTCCTCACTTTAATTCTCTATTTGGGTGCTGAAGAATCATCAACTGTAAATTTGTTTATGACAGTGACCATGGTTATCTCTGTTATCATTTTCATTTTTGCTGCAGTTTTTGAAGTTGATGTTTCCAACTGGTCTTCCTTTGCTCCCAAGGGTGCAAAAAGCGTAATTGCCGGAGCTACTGCAGTACTCTTTGCATATGTTGGATGGGATACAGTTGCCAATTCTAAAGAAGAATCTAGGAGGCCACAGCGTAATTTGCCAATAGGCATAATGGGAAGCCTCTCAATAGGTATTGCTTTGTACATGGGAATATGCTTAGTGATTATTGGAATGGTTCCATATAAGCTTCTTGGAGAAGATGCTAAGGGATTGAAAATTGTGTCTGTTCTGATTAGCACAACAAACTATTTGAGAGCGATTCTGAAATCTATTTGTTCTCATAAGAAATGGCATCATACTAGGTGTGAATATGGGGATACCATACATATGATGATGTTTGGACTTGTTCAGGTTTTTATGTCATTCGTATCAGATTTTCACAACATTGCATTAGTTTCTATTGTTGCAGCCATAATGTCCTTTACATACTCATCTATTGGACTAGGACTTGGCATTAAAATAGTAGTAGAAAATGGAAGAATTATGGGGGGTGTAACTGGAGTACCGGCTTCAAATATTGCTATCAAGTTAAGCTTTTGGAAATCAAGCACTAGGAGACCTATTGACAAAGATATGCTTTCGAATAGCCTATGTGATTTCCACAACTGGATCTGCAATCATGTTTCCTCACTTCAATCAAGTTCTAGGAGTGTTAGAAGCCTTAAGCTTTTGGCCATTGGCTATATATTTCCCTATAGAGATGTACTTTGTGCAGAAGGAAATTGAAGCTTTGTCTACAAAAAAAAAAGGATTGTGACACTCTGCCTCATGCAAAAATATACTAAAGTTGATGAAAATGCTGCTTTCTCAGTAGCATTTGAAGTTGTTGGGATGAGTTGGGCTAAGTACATTGTGGCATTTGGAGCAGTAAAAGGAATAACAAGGGTGTTTGCTTGGTGTGTTTACATGCAGAATTTTCGCAAGTTTACCTATCCACCTTGAGGACAAGGTGCTTGTTAAGGGGTATGGAATGATACATATGGGTAATTAGTATGTTGTTAGACAAATGAGAGAAATTAAGGAGTGACTTGAAAGGTTGTTATAGTTTATATGGTTGTTATAATTGATAGGTAATAGGATTTTATTGTTAGATTCTGTTGTGTGAGTGTGTGATGCAAAATGTGTATTTGCCTTGTGAGCATTTTTCTGTTTTAGGAGGGAGAGTATGGCTACATAAGTCGTAATTTCTCTATCAATATTAACAAAGAAGTATTATCATAACCTTTTGGTTAAGGAGGAATTCTCCCCTCGAAGTGAGAAACTATTTTTCAAGTTTTTGCTTCTGTTCCTTTTTCTTTCGTATCAGTTAGTCTCTCTTACCTGACTCCAAATCATGAATATAGTTCAAACTTCAAATTAAGAAAATCTAGTTTACCTTTCGAAATCACGAACCATAAATATCTAGCCTTAATATTTTTCTGTTCACCGTAATTTATTAAAATATAATTTTTCTATGGCAAATTAAAAACTACATCCCAGAATTGTACATACACTCACATAGCCCAGAACATAAGTTTATGGGAAAAATGTGTATAATTTTAAAGGATGTAAAGTTATGTCATTCTAAGAGAGAGAAAAAGATAGATAAAGTATGAGAGAGAATTGACAAAAAAAAAAGTGTGAGTCCCACCTCTTTGTGAGAGTGAAAGGATATAAGTTGTGTCATTTAAAATGATAAACATTTTTTCCTAAGTTTATTGGGTTTAAAAGGTAAATGATACGTCAGGTTCAATCTATTTGTGCAAAAAAAAATTTATAATAGATTTTTTTAATAAAAATTTCATAATATTTAATTATTTGATGTGATGAGAATCGAACTTATTACCACTTAATTATGTTGACTTTGATATTATGTAATTAATTAATTTCGGAGGATCTCGTGGTGAGGAGAGACCGCCAACCATGGATTAATTGAGTAATGACATTAAATAAATTTAGATATCATAATCAAACATAAAATCTTAAATTATTAGCTGCATGCCAGTTATATGATGCTCATTAGTAGATTCTTAAACAATGAGACTTTAGCCTGTGATATTTGGATCAGTTGGATGGCAACATTACATTGAAAACTTTAATTTTCACTGGCAAGGGCAATGAGGGAAATATTTAATATGGTTCAAGACCACTGAATCTTTTGGTACTCCATCTCACAGGCTTTTTGACCCTTATGACCCTTATTTAATAAATAATTACTAATTTGACCCTCATTTATAACTAATACGAAAATTTAACCCCTCCCAAAAACATAACACCAATCTGCCCCTGTTTGACCGTTGACCGCGCAGCCTACCCGGGTACACACCTACGTACCCGGGTATTTTTTGAATTTTCTGACCTACCCGGGTAAATAGGTGTGTACCCGGGTAGATGTATGCATTTCTGAAAAATCTTTGCATTACTTACCCGGGTACATAAGTGTGTACCCGGGTAAGTGTCAAAAACCATGATAAAGGTATAACAAAGCAATGCAAAAGAAAAGACTGATAGAGTTTTTGGAGTTTTCCGCCGAATGATCAAGTTATGCGAACCAGATGCCGACACTTACACAATGATGATAAAAATGTTTTGTGATAGAAATGAACTAGAGATGGCTCTGAAAATATGGAGGTATATGAAGTCAAAACATTTTGTCCCAAGCATGCACACTTTTTCAGCCCTTATCAATGGGTTATGTGAAAAGGGAAATGTTATGAAAGCTTGTGTTTTGATGGAAGAGATGATAGAGAAGGGAATTCGACCATCACGTATTACATTTGGGAGGTTAAGACAATTGCTTATAAAGGAAGGGAGAGAGGATGTGCTGAAATTTCTTCATGAAAAAATGAATCTTCTTGTCAAGGAGCCTTTATATGATTAAAAAGCATAGAAGGCAACTGGCAACTAGAAGCATCTTACATGTGATATATGTAGCTTAGACTACTGATTATGCAGTCAAGACAGTTGCAGTTTTATATGTCTGGATACGCCTATTATGTAACATAAAAATCAGCATTTAAATGGTAAACTTTTCCTTTTCATTCTGTTACTTCTTGCATTTTTGTGTTGCTTCTCCTGTTGATATTTTCTTTTGCTTTAAGACTTGCCAGTTATTTTTGGTATAATCCTCTGAACTCTGAATTTGCTGCTACTGCCACATCCTTTGTAAGTTTTTGACACTTACCCGGGTACACACTTATGTACCCGGGTAAGTAATGCAAAGATTTTCTAGAAATGCATACATCTACCCGGGTACACACCTATTTACCCGGGTAGGTTAGAAAATTCAAAAAATATCCGGGTACGTAGGTGTGTACCCGGGTAGCTGCGTGGTCAACGGTCAAACAGGGGCAGATTGGTGTTATGTTTTTGGGAGGGGTTAAATTTTGGTATTAGTTATAAATGAAGGTCAAATTAGTAATTATTTATTAAATAAGGGTCATAAGGGTCAAAAAGCCCCATCTCACAACATTAAATTTTTTTTCTCTTTTTATTCTTATTATTTTTTTTTCCCAATTTTACCCTCCTATTTACACTAAGGGACAATCTAAAAAATGGTGGTCCCGTACGCAATAAATAATCTCCGCAATGAGATATGGCAGTTGTAATTTTCACAATGTTAATCGTGTCTTTGGATCGATCTTTTGAATTCTAAGAAATAGATACTCTCATATTAAAAAAAAATATTATATGATTATGTGAGATAATCATAACTATATAAAAATGAATTAACGGTTATGATTTAGTAATTATTTATTTTAATACTTTTCTCTCATCTTTTATCACTATTAATCCACCTTTATATAATTATGATTGTTCATATGACTATGCCAGGTCTTTTTTAATATGAGAGAATTCAGTACCTAAATTCTAAACGAGGTGATCTAAACTTAAAGAATAAAATAAAATAAAATTTGGCAAAGCTTTTAAAAGAATATAAACAGATCTTAAGACATCCGACAAGAAAATAAAATTTAATGTTACAAACTTTTAAAAAGAATTTGCGTGAATATATAAATTATTTATGTGGTTTTGCTTAACACTTTGAATATTTGGAATGGTTTATTTATGTCATAGTAATAAAATTTTAAAAGATAAATAATATCTGAGTTTAATTTTTATTATCTCTTATTTTTAAATAAACTTATAAATTATTTATTTATTTTTTATAACTTTAACAAGATACTTTAGATTTACTGAATATAAGAAACAAATTAGAAGCATGCGAAAAATCCTAAGGTAGCTATTGAAAAATATATACACGCACACACTAATTCTTCCCCAAGATTAAGATAACAAATGATTTTTTTTTTTTTTTGGAGAAATAATAATTTTTTTTTCTCAAAGTGAAATGTAAATGAATTTGGCACGCAGCCACTTGTCAATGTGAAAAGATGAATAGTACAGGACCAGTCTCTTTCATTGATTGTTTCAAAACCTACAAAGAAAAGTCTTTGATCCGATGGGCCATTTTAAGATGGGAAAAGTTGGGACATTGACGGTTCGGTTCTTTTTTTGTGAGAATAATATATCCGAATGTCACATTTTTTAAAAAATATATCATATTGTCACTTTATTATAATTGTTGAGGTACTGAGCTACTATGGATCGGACACATAGTATTTTCTTGGTGGTTGAAAAAGTCTGGGAGGTCTGGTTACCCAAAGTAACTACCTTATGTAGCGACTTTGAGTTGGGTAAGACACATGTCATTCATTTGATCAAAGTAACCATTATATGAAGCGACTAAGGTATATTTTTTCTAATGATTCAAAGTCATTGGGTAAGGAAGCTAATTTGGCCTACTAAATAGCCCTCCTTGTTGGTGTGGTGGAGAAATCTTGCAGGACCAAAGTAGCTAACATAAATAATTAATTTGTCTTATATTTTCGTTCAGTCATGTCTGTGTTATTATTTTACTTTTCCATTTTTTCACATTAATCTAAAATAAAAAATATAATATTAAGTATCCTATAGTTTATCGTAACTAATACGCTGAGTAAGAAAAATAATTCATATCAAATAACTTATGGTTTAATCCTATACTAAGAGAAAAAATAAAATATAAAAAATTTAAATATCATTTATCCTAATATTTCAAATACCAAAAAATAATTACAATTAAATTAATATATACAACATAAATATTGAATAAAATATTAAAATCCATTTGTAAAACTAATTCATTTAAGAAAAATAATTCATATTGAATAAAGTTCTGGTTAGACCGGACATGTGCCACTCCCCCGGTGGCTGGAATTATTTTAGAATTATTAAGTATCATATCGTTTACTGTAACTATATATATTTAATTATTCAATATTTTAGAATTATTCAATATACAAAAACTATCACACTATATACAGAAAAATTAGATTTGTAATTTCTCTCAAAATTTCAGAATTAATTCTAGATAGATCTCTTAGTAATAATTTAATAAACCACAAGAAATCTGAATTTTAAGCACAATGTACCTCAATTAAAACAGAAAAATTAGATTTAATATTCCAATAATAAAATTTCTAGAACAATTCGAGATTAGTCTTCTAAATAGTAAATCTTAAACATAAATCTGAATTAACAAAATGTATAACAAGGTATAAAAATAAATTCAAATTTGATATTTAATCGATCTTTCACAAAAATTAGAAACACAAATCTTACACATAGTATCGACATTTCTATTATATTCACTTGAAATCAAAACAGAGAAATCAAAATACTCACAATGTATCAAAATGAAAACAGAAAATCAAATCAACAATATTACGTTTCAAGAGTATACCAAAAAGGATACTGATCAAAACAAGGTTTAAGGTATGACCTCAAGAGATTTCAAATTTTCAGCAAAGTAAAACAGAAAATGTGGTTAGGGTTCTTCAACCTTAGTTCCATGAATCTTGAATTAAATCCTTCCAAACTTGTCGAATCATGAACAACACTCCAAATCACCCAATCTTAACCTAAAAATCGATCAAGAGACACATCAATAGTGATGCACTTTGTTTAGGGTTCAAGAAGAAAAATTTTGTTGATGGAAATTTGAAGATTTTTGGTAGGAAGATTAATACAAGATGTTGTATCAAACAATCACACACACTCTATTTTGTGAATATCGAAGATGAAAGAATTGGAACAAGCGATTTTCAAAGATGGGAAAGTGAAGTAAAAAACAAAATCCTCCTTTCTTTTTATTATTATATTGTATATTGTTTTTTTTAAGAAAACTGAACTACCACCTACTATGCTTTAGAAAAAGCAAACAGTGAAACAATATATTATTTATTGAGGGAGGATATTCTTACTACCAAAATTTTCTACTACTAAGTTATTACCTATCTAATCAACATTGAATCAAAGAGAGAGAATGTTAAAAAGTTTTTGAAAAAAGAGAAAATGTTGATCTAATGGTGATTAGATAGGTAGTAAGTTGGTAGTAGAAAATTTTGGTAGTAAGAATATCCCTCCTCTTATTTATTAAAAACCAAAGTTCATATATGTATATAATTGATTTAGTTTTATTATATTACTTTTACTTTTTGATTTTTATTAAAACAGATTTTTAATTGATCTTTTTTATTAAACTAAATCCATAACAAAACAAATTAATTTTAAAAAAGAAACGCGTGTAGCTAAATGCATGTAATGCGACGGAGTTTGGTATCATGCTTAGTGATATATCTAATATGTTTCAAAAAAATCTAAAAATTATCTAATATGAAACTTTAGCATCTTCAAATTGAGTTCTTCTTGCTTTGACATCATCAAAATCATTTAGGCATATTCTTCTAGAATCTAGAATGTAGGAGGTCCTTCTCAGCTGTGTAGTATTTGAGTTTGAATCACTGACTTTATGCTTTGCATGATACATTGGAGTTTACGATTGTGTCACGAAGTCGAAACATTAGAAGCGTATGCTCAAGATTGGTACATCTCTCTTTGCATATTTTCGCCTTTTGAGCAAGAAAAATGAATTTATGACATGACGAAAGAATACGGAGGGTACTGGGTGGAGAGTATATGAAAGAATGTGTAGTTAAAAAAAAAAAAAAGTTGAAGAGTAGAGACTAGAGAGTAATCTCTCAATAACTGAGCCGATAGATATGAGAGCATGTATTTGATCCTCCTCAATACTATTTTTGAAAGGGATTTAAGACCTTAATCTTGAACTCATTCCGAACAGAATTGCCACTCAAGGGAAACAACTACCCATCCCGAACAGAATTGTCACTCAAGGAAAACAACTGTGGTTTATCCAAAAGAAATAAAAAATTTCACAGTTATAAAAATGATTTGTAACATACGTGAAAAATGATAGGTATTTAGGCTATTAGGAGATTTTATATACAAGGATTTAGGTACTTTTTATATGAATTATTCTTCCAGTGGCAAGAGTAGTTTATTCAATATATAAAGTTTAGCGGTAGGAAATTTTGAGATTTTGGAATTAGCCATTTGGATTGTGCATAAAGGTCTTATGGCTGATCCAAAAAAATTATGAGAGGGGAACAAAAGTTCATAATTTACACCAATTTAGGCAGAGCAATAGAGTGGCGGTGGATACGTAATGAGATTTAGAAAATTCTCCAAGTATTTTTTGTGAACAAGGAATAATAAAAACGAAGCAACTTGAAAGTGAACAATTTCTTTAAATCTAATCTAATCCACCACCACATAAAGCTATGCACTTGTAATCTCCTTTTATGTGGTAGAGTTTATACCATCTTAGCCCGTGTAACTGTGTAAGTAACTCTAGTCTATTATAATTTTGAAGGGTGATCCACATAAATCTTGTGTTTTTATTATGGTTCTCCCTTCATAGCAAGTCGCTGCCCAACAATTACCCTCTCCTTAAGGAAACAAGACAAATCAGCGTTGACTACAACAACAGACTTGGATTGAAGCTTGGCACCAATCTATATCATTTCCGTCCAGATTCGCACCCTTTCTCGCATTTTTGTCCTATTAGAATTGTTCACTACCACTGTTTTATGTCATATTCGATCAGACATACGTCGTATAAGGGTTGGTTTGATTTGTCAAAAATTGAAGGACCGCATGCATAAAACTAAAATACTTATTTCATGATTGATTTAAAAGATGGATTTGTTAGAAAATAATATAAATCATTAAAAAGATTCTTATCTGGATTGAAGTGATTTTTTATATGATATTAGAATTTCTTTGATTACAAGAACACAAAAAAAAAATAAAAAAATTAGATCTATACAATATCCACCGATAAAATAAGGGATAAAAGCCAAATATTTTGGTTACTCACAAAACCATTGGACAGAACAGGGGGCAAAAGACTGGGCAAAATTTTGGTTACTCACAAAACCACGGCACAATTTGGAACAGTGACCATTTTACCATACTTCACCAAATTATTTACCAGACTGCCACATCAACGGTAAAAATTCCCGGAATGCCACGCGGCATAATTCGCTATACTGTGCAACGAATTATATTTGCAAGTAATTCGCTACACAGTGTAATGAAATATACCATGTCAGGGTGCACGGTCAGCAAAAATGACACGTGTCAAGGTGACAGCAATACAAGCATAATTCGCTACACAGTGTAGCGAATTACTGCCAACTTGACACGTGTCATTTTTGCTGACTGTGTACCCTCACATGGCATATTTCGCTACACTGTGTAGCGAATTACTTATAAACATAATTCGCTGCACAGTATAGTGAATTATGCCGCGTGGCATCCTGTGGATTTTTACTGTAGACTTGGCAAAATAGTCACTTACCCGCACAATTCTTTGTTCCACGGTACATCCTTCCCATGTATCAAAATTATCCATCTTCGTATACCCTACCAGGATCGAGTCTCTTTCTCCTCCACACCACCAAAACCCAACCCTTTTCTCTCCCCTGCAAAATCTTCATTGAAATACTGGTCCGACCCTCCAAATCCAAATCCCCATTTTTTATCTGCTTTTCTATAGCACTTGAAAGAAAAAAGTCCACTTTTTAATTCCTAACCTCTTCTGGGTCGCTCTACTTTTGGTTCAACATTAATGGGTTTCTAATGCTTTTTCTTTTCTGCTTACTATCGTTCTGCTTTTCTTATCGCTGGAATTGCGGTGCTGATCACTTCATTGGGGATAATATCCCCAACAACATGTACCATATCAAATAGCATACAGCACAATATCTTTTTTTTTTAAATAAAATTAAACAAAATTATTTATCTAATGCATCAACTATCAAATAATGTCTGTATTGAGACTTCAATGTCCTCCTTGTCCTGTATTTCAATGTGCATCAAACGCAACTTAAGTCTCAGCATGCTTGGTATTCGGGATATGCAAGTGATTGCAATAGAACTCTTTTAAGTCAAAGTCTACATTAAACGCTTCAATTTTCATCTATTTTTTTTATTTTTCAATCGGTAGTTTTATGATTAGTTCGATTCGGATCGAATATCGGAATTAAGGTTTTGAACTTTTTAAAAAATGACTTTAATTTTCAACTATAAACCTAGATTGACAAGGGCAATGAGATATGACGGTTAAACCTTTAATTTTCGGGTTTTATAAATGTTATATTGTAGGAAAAATGATTGTATTGTTTTATAGAGATTTATTTTCCGTGCCGTAATTTTTATTTTTATTTTGTTTCAAAAAATACGGGCCCCACGAAATATTGTATGTAGGAAACTTGTTGTTATCATGTTGCATGATGAATACAAATCCCTTAATTTTCACCATGTTAATCGTGTCTTGGGATCTTATTTTATTTTAATTTTTTTTTTGATAAAGTGGGATCTTATTTTTAAATTCTAAATGAGGTGATCTAAACTTTAAAAAGAAAAAGGCAAAACTTTTAAAAGAATATAAACAGAACTTAAAGACAATGCGACAAGAAAAGAAAAGTTGCTGTTACAAACTTTTAAAAAGAATCTGTGTGAATATATAAAATTACGGTAACATAACAATTCCTACTCTCACACTCACACTCGAGAGAAAAAAGAAGAGAGGATAGTGGAGAGAAAAAAAAAATATTTTGTTACATCACGTAGCATGACAATTCATATCTATGTAATTTTGCTTAACACTTAGAAAATATTTATTCGGATAGTCATTTTAGTTAAAATAATTATTTTTAATTTAGTATTTAAATCAAAAATATCTTTCACTTTCTTCCACCATGATTACTATTGCATAACTCTTTCTCTTTTCATAAAACACTATAATTTTGACTAAAATGATAAAATTATATATCCTTTAAAAGGATAAATACTAATCCCTTATGTCATGGTATTAAGAATTTTAAAAATAAATAATTCTGAGTTTAATTTTTATCATCTCTTATTTTATTTTACGTTTATAATTTTCACAAGATACTTTAGATTTACTAAACATGAGAAACAAATAACAAGCATAGGAAAAATCCTAAGGTGGTAGTTATTGATATATATATACACACGCACACACTAATTCTTCCCTAAGATAAACACACTAATTCTTCTCTAAGATAAAGTTAACAAATGATTTTTTCTAAGAGTGAAATCTAACAATATTTGGCTCGCGCGCAAGCCACTTGTCAATGTTAAAAATATCAATAATACAGGACCGGTCTCTTTCATTAATTGTTTCAAAACCTGCAAAGAAAAGTCTTTCATCTGGAGAATATTTTAGTGCCTAATTTTCGATGTATTTTTTATATATAATGTAATATGAATTTTATTTTTATCAAATCATTAATAAATAATTTATTTTAAAAGAGAATAATTTAATAAAAATAAAATACATATTACATTGGGAGTAAAAGATGCGGTAGCAGTAGCACTATAGAAATCTTCATTTGATCAAATAGGGGCCATTTTTAGTTGGGAAAAGTTACTCTTACGGGGTGTTTGTTTGAGAAGAAATTTTTTGAATATTAGGGAAATGAAATTGATAGGGAAATAATTGAAAAGTGAGTTTGGTAGGAAAATATAAAAAAAGTTGTTTGGTTGAGTAAAATATTACTGAGAAAAAATTATAAGTTATACCGTGCATATATTGCTTTTTGCCATTTACCCAATTTTCTCCCAAATACCATGTTGAAAGTTGCATTCTTGTATAGTGGATATGTTGTTTTTTTACATACAATTGACAATGCATGGGAAAAAGTATTTGATAGGTAAATTTCTTAATCTCTTCTAGCAATTGGGGACAACGGAAAATGCTACATTCATTTAACTTGGAAAATTTTCAAATATCCCGATCCAAACGCCACCTTACATACTTTTAAAAAGGATTTTTGAATATTTGAATACTTTCAT
>JAVKPL010006733.1:0-2500 GCA_032173675.1 Gastrolobium villosum
CCTTGTGAATCTTAGTGATTTTGAATCAAAGAAAAAGTAAAGCTCTTCTAACAGCTATTCCTAAAAGCTCTTTTGAATCCCCATCCTCCCCTGAAGGGTAGTTTGTGCCCGGGCGTGCAAACGTAATAAAAGTCTCATCTAATAATAGATGTTATCTCACCCAGTTTGTTAGGCCTCCTATTCTACTATAGGCTTCCTCTTTTAGTTAGTTATAGGTAACTTAAAGGGAAGTAAAGAAAAGAAAGAAGAGAAGGATTACTGGCCTACAGCTGCCTTACCACTAGCTTCACACTAGCAGCACAAGCTTACCTTTCTCTTCCTTTCCTCAAGAGCTTCTTCGTTCAATAGCTTAGCTTAGCATCTTCTATCCTTCCTTCTAAAAAAATGGACGAACCCACGTATCAAGAGCAGTTTCAAACCATTCACTTTTGTCTCTTTTTTCTTGTAGGTCCCCCAAAATAGCATTCAAAGTCGATGGATCTGATGATTCCCCGTGCACCGACTGGCCCAATACATGGTCCTTGTCCTCATACAATTCTATCCCTTTCTCCCTAGAAATGTATGCTACCTCACATTCTATTCTTTTTTTTTTGAGTTTACACTACTTCCATCTCTGTGTTTGGAGAAAGAACGGAATTCAAAATATCAGACATTTCTGATTCGGACTCTGAGGATGAAGGAACATCCCCACTATGATGCGAAGGCCCCTCCTTCCGGGGTGGAGAGAAAGTTGGAAAATTTAGATATTACCGACATTACGGACATTCCCTACCCGAGGCATTCGAATGGGCCACTCCTATCATTCCTTGGCATTGCAGCTCCTCAATTAAGCTAGTTAGCAGCTTCGCTAGTGGAGAGAATCCCCGATTTCAAGACTCCTTGCCGAGCATTAGCTGACGATCTCGCTCCTTGTCCGAGTACTTCGACTACAGGGGGGAGGGAAGCTTCGTAGACAGCTTCGCGTCCTCGCCGCTTCTTTCTGGCGACTAGCTTCTCAAGTGGGTGGCTTGGTAAGCAAGCAACCTTCAGCATCGGTAAAATCCCTATCAATAATAGGCCGGAATGGTGGGGAAGGAGGCCCCCCTACTTCAATGGAAAGGGGGGAATCGCCGTTTCACAGCCGCTCCTCTACAACTAACTACCTTTCGCCCAACATGATGACGAACGAAGACAGAGAATTGCGTAGATAGAAGGACGAAACCAACCAACCCACTTGTCCTGATCGGAACGATTGAAGAAAGAAAGAGAATGGTGGCCCCTTTTCGCCCAGGGGGCATCGTCGGAGAACAATGTCGGGGACAGGGTGAGAACCTTCCGTTGGTTACGCCCTTTAAGTGTTGGTTCTTTCTTAGATATGGAGATAGATCCAGATAGAGATCTATATCTTTCTATCTATCGATAGATAGAAAGATATATTGAGAAATGGATATGGATCTGGTTTCAAGATCTATGAACAAGAGAGATCCCTAAATATCCATTTGATAAAAGAGATGAATAGATAGGGCAGAGCCGGCTGAAGGAAGGGCGCGCGCCCCTGCAATCTTTCTAAAGCAAGAAGCGAGAAACTTGACTTTGAGAAAGTTCACTCCTCTCCCGTTGGTCGAGCATCTTCAAACCTTAGCACAAGCACTAAGTAAGAAACCTACCTTTTGACAACCTTACTAATAGAAAGGGGAAAGCTCAAGCATGCGAAGAAAGCTCGAAGAGCTTCCCTTATATATATTCTAGAAAGGTTTGTAGAAAGGGGCTTCTTCTAATATCCCAACAATCAAGAAAGTAGCGGCTTCAAAGCTAGCTTGTAGTTTAGGGGTGCGCAGGTTTGGAACCCTATACAAGAGGCTAGCGTGCAATGGCTTTCTCTGATGGGGGCTCGCTTCAAAAAACGAAGCTTGCTTTCTACTAAACGAGCCTTCCTTGATCAGAGAAATCCGCCCGGCCCCTATCTTTAATCTTAAGTAAAGTGAAGTCAAATCAATGAAGTGAACAGCCCAACCTCTTTGTTTGAAGCTTTGCTTCCCCTATTTCCAAAAAAAAGAAATAGACTTGCTACTACTATAATCGTATAGGAAAAAGCTTCTCTTTGATAGCGGTCATAGGGGGTTCAGAAAGAATCTGATCGTAGATAGAGACTAAAACCTGTGCGGGGGTAGGGGCGGATGTAGCCAAGTGGATCAAGGCAGTGGATTGTGAATCCACCACGCGCGGGTTCAATCCCCGTCGTTCGCCCATCAATAAATGGACCATTTGTTACGGAGACACAAGACAAACCTAGAAAGCATTTTTTCTTCAAGTCATCTCGAGGCTTTCAAACGCATCCAAGCAATTGGTACCCGATTGAAACATAGAAACCATAGATTCGCGTCGCCTACTTGCTGAAAGCACAAATGGAATGGTTGATCATTCATTGTATGAAGTTTTTAAGACCTCACTAATCAGCCTTACACTTTTTTTGTAGTTCATAATGAATGAAATGAACCCCCGGATGAAGAGACATTCTCCC
>JAVKPL010006733.1:10000-27915 GCA_032173675.1 Gastrolobium villosum
GAAACTAGTCGGGGCTCCCCATGGTTTAGTAATAGGGAGGGGAGAATGTCTCTTCATCCGGGGGTTCATTTCATTCATTATGAACTACAAAAAAAGTGTAAGGCTGATTAGTGAGGTCTTAAAAACTTCATACAATGAATGATCAACCATTCCATTTGTGCTTTCAGCAAGTAGGCGACGCGAATCTATGGTTTCTATGTTTCAATCGGGTACCAATTGCTTGGATGCGTTTGAAAGCCTCGAGATGACTTGAAGAAAAAATGCTTTCTAGGTTTGTCTTGTGTCTCCGTAACAAATGGTCCATTTATTGATGGGCGAACGACGGGGATTGAACCCGCGCGTGGTGGATTCACAATCCACTGCCTTGATCCACTTGGCTACATCCGCCCCTACCCCCGCACAGGTTTTAGTCTCTATCTACGATCAGATTCTTTCTGAACCCCCTATGACCGCTATCAAAGAGAAGCTTTTTCCTATACGATTATAGTAGTAGCAAGTCTATTTCTTTTTTTTGGAAATAGGGGAAGCAAAGCTTCAAACAAAGAGGTTGGGCTGTTCACTTCATTGATTTGACTTCACTTTACTTAAGATTAAAGATAGGGGCCGGGCGGATTTCTCTGATCAAGGAAGGCTCGTTTAGTAGAAAGCAAGCTTCGTTTTTTGAAGCGAGCCCCCATCAGAGAAAGCCATTGCACGCTAGCCTCTTGTATAGGGTTCCAAACCTGCGCACCCCTAAACTACAAGCTAGCTTTGAAGCCGCTACTTTCTTGATTGTTGGGATATTAGAAGAAGCCCCTTTCTACAAACCTTTCTAGAATATATATAAGGGAAGCTCTTCGAGCTTTCTTCGCATGCTTGAGCTTTCCCCTTTCTATTAGTAAGGTTGTCAAAAGGTAGGTTTCTTACTTAGTGCTTGTGCTAAGGTTTGAAGATGCTCGACCAACGGGAGAGGAGTGAACTTTCTCAAAGTCAAGTTTCTCGCTTCTTGCTTTAGAAAGATTGCAGGGGCGCGCGCCCTTCCTTCAGCCGGCTCTGCCCTATCTATTCATCTCTTTTATCAAATGGATATTTAGGGATCTCTCTTGTTCATAGATCTTGAAACCAGATCCATATCCATTTCTCAATATATCTTTCTATCTATCGATAGATAGAAAGATATAGATCTCTATCTGGATCTATCTCCATATCTAAGAAAGAACCAACACTTAAAGGGCGTAACCAACGGAAGGTTCTCACCCTGTCCCCGACATTGTTCTCCGACGATGCCCCCTGGGCGAAAAGGGGCCACCATTCTCTTTCTTTCTTCAATCGTTCCGATCAGGACAAGTGGGTTGGTTGGTTTCGTCCTTCTATCTACGCAATTCTCTGTCTTCGTTCGTGATCATGTTGGGCGAAAGGTAGTTAGTTGTAGAGGAGCGGCTGTGAAACGGCGATTCCCCCCTTTCCATTGAAGTAGGGGGGCCTCCTTCCCCACCATTCCGGCCTATTATTGATAGGGATTTTACCGATGCTGAAGGTTGCTTGCTTACCAAGCCACCCACTTGAGAAGCTAGTCGCCAGAAAGAAGCGGCGAGGACGCGAAGCTGTCTACGAAGCTTCCCTCCCCCCTGTAGTCGAAGTACTCGGACAAGGAGCGAGATCGTCAGCTAAGGCTCGGCAAGGAGTCTTGAAATCGGGGATTCTCTCCACTAGCGAAGCTGCTAACTAGCTTAATTGTGGAGCTGCAATGCCAAGGAATGATAGGAGTGGCCCATTCGAATGCCTCGGGTAGGGAATATCCGTAATGTCGGTAATATCTAAATTTTCCAACTTTCTCTCCACCCCGGAAGGAGGGGCCTTAGCATCATAGTGGGGATGTTCCTTCATCCTCAGAGTCCGAATCAGAAATGTCTGATATTTTGAATTCCGTTCTTTCTCCAAACACAGAGATGGAAGTAGTGTAAACTCAAAAAAAAAAGAATAGAATGTGAGGTAGCTTACATTTCTAGGGAGAAAGGGATAGAATTGTATGAGGACAAGGACCATGTATTGGGCCAGTCGGTGCACGGGGAATCATCAGATCCATCGACTTTGAATGCTATTTTGGGGGACCTACAAGAAAAAAGAGACAAAAGTGAATGGTTTGAAACTGCTCTTGATACGTGGGTTCGTCCATTTTTTTAGAAGGAAGGATAGAAGATGCTAAGCTAAGCTATTGAACGAAGAAGCTCTTGAGGAAAGGAAGAGAAAGGTAAGCTTGTGCTGCTAGTGTGAAGCTAGTGGTAAGGCAGCTGTAGGCCAGTAATCCTTCTCTTTTTTCTTTTCTTTACTTCCCTTTAAGTTACCTATAACTAACTAAAAGAGGAAGCCTATAGTAGAATAGGAGGCCTAACAAACTGGGTGATGGAACTTAGCATTACGAGATTCAGAGTGCATGAGATGAAAAGGAAGACCGAGTGGGATCAAAGAAACTAGCAGACTGATCACTAAATAGATACAAATAGGTGCAAATTCTGACATTACCACAAACCACTTGGTTCTTTCGCTCCTTGCTCGCGAAGCGGCATACCGAAAAAAGAAAAAAGAAATTATATCACGCTTTGGGATCATCAACAGAGGACCAATTTCAGCCTAGTGCAGATCTCCTTCCACAGTCAAAGATTGCAACAAATCATTTCCGAATCTTGTATCGATGGGAACATATGGGACTGATGCGCGACCTGTAGACCGAAAATCCGAAGATCTCTCGATCTCGATGTACTCGATTTCAGTGGCTTTTTAGAAAGTCTAACTCCCCTTTTCATAGAATTCTTGCTCCAGCACTCAATGGTGATGATTAGCGTAGCGCATTGAGAAAATCCTTCTTGCTTCGCGAAAGCCAAACAGGATCTCAGGAAGGATTTCGTCCTGCCGGAAGCAAACGGAAAAAAAGGCCCGAGTCTCAAGCTTCTCTCCTCTCGCTATCGCTTAGCGTCATCTCCTCTACCTAACGGTCCTAATCTACGACTACCCTTCCACGTCTTCCAGCTAAGGACCTAAAAGCAGAGTCTTGCTTCGAGACATGAATTCAATCAAAAACCATGGTTACAAACCAACACGGGCACGGGACTGACTGTAGGCTGTAGGCGCGACAGTAAGTTATCACATTATCTACGCAATTAGATTCGCTTGCCGCAAAGCAAGGAAATCAGTCCCTCGCCCGAGAGGCAATGAATATTGGATTCGGAAGGTCTTCCACGTCTCTATGTCATCCGGTGATCCATATGCATAGTACAAGCGCTTATCTGTGGCAATCAACGAGTGAAGCCGATGAAAGACCATGGGATAAATAAAGGCTCTAAGTCCTTTTATCTCGCTAGATGGGGCATTAACGGTCTTAGCACTTTACTTCTAATAAGGTTGAGGCTTGCCCCTCTTCTCTAAGCCCGAAAATGGCGTATCGTATGCCTTTCTCTTATACTAATAGCTCTTGTTCCGACAAAGGCAAAGCCCTCTTATTTCAGTCAACTCTGTCCCCTCTTTAAGGCAAGGCAGATCTTTGGACAAAGACTAAAAGAAGATTGGGAGCCGTTGGCATTCCCCTATTTGAGACATTAGGCCTTTTCGTGCAACCTCTTCTAGCAGCATATATATATATTCCCTAAGAGCAAGAGAGGATTCGAAAAGAGTAAAAAAGTGGCGTAGCGGTAAGACAGAAGAGCCTCTTATATTTCGAATTCCTACTCCTAGCTACTAGTAGGTCGCTCACTCTCTTTAGAGTAAATGGTTGACTCTAACACTCGAAATAAAAGAAGAGGAGAGATTCAAACAACCAGTAACCATCGAAGAGAGACCAGAGTCTCCAGGTCACAGTCAACGGTCGAGATACAGAAACAGAGCAACCCACTATCGAACCTATAGACAGGACAGTTGAATCCAAAGGGGACTTATTATAAGACTACTGCACTTGGTCAAAGACTAGGAGAGCGAGTCAAGACACTCTCTTCTTCCTCTCCTTATAAAAAGGATAAAGCTTTTTGAGTTACAAAGTTTAACATTGGATAAAGGCAAAGAAATGAAGCAAGACAAACTGAAGGACAGACAGAGCCAAGCTCAATTCATTGTTACAGGGTGCCACGCGCTGATAAAAGCACAAGAGGCACAAAGCAGCAAGGATGAGGAAAGGACAAGAACGAGAACATCGAAGCAAAATTATATATATAGTAATCTTATATATAGTAATCTTAATTGCTCTTTTTTCTTTCTGTCTTTCTTCTCCTGTTGCTTCTTACTATACTTTTTTCCCTAATAGGCTGTTAGCAATAAGAAGAATAGGCTGCCTCCGCTCCGGCTTGCTCTACCACCTATGCAATCACAGCTCAGTCATTGACTGGCGAACTCAAATGGATAGCTGCTGGGAGAATTGCGACTGATGAATCGCGATCAGCCGCTGATTCCCTTGCCGTTAGATCCGTGCCTCAAGACTCTGCTACTGGGACTCGGTCGGAAGAATCTACTGCAGCCATCTCTACCCACCTTTATGAATTCTAACCTCAACCAGCCATGACAAGGCTTAATTTCTTAGAACCCGTTGTTGTTTAGAAAGACCGGGAGCTGGGAAAGACGCTCACTCATACTGACAGAAGGCATTTTTAAAGATAGCGGACAAGCAGAATAACAAATACACTGGTTGGTAGCGCTAACGACCTCCATAGCATAAGGGGGGAAGTGGACGTTTCTTCTGATCAATCAAGTGCCCTTCCCTGGGAGGGTGAGAATAACTAGTATTGGTTCTGTTTCTTTCATTGAAAAAGAAATGTTTTGGAATAATATATATAGTGTTTAAGCTGCGTTTACTACAAATGGGCTGAGCCCGGATCTCATTAGCTTGGCCCCAACCGGAGGGACTAGAAGGGGGAAATAGCCAGGCGCCAGAGAACCAAGCTCGCTCTCACTACTTATTTATGGATAGACGTGGATAGGTAGGATAATAGGCTGGCCTCCCGTTGAAGAAAAAACACTCTCGACGAGCCTTTCAAGATATGCATCTCGAACCAGGTCTCCAACCGGCACTGAAATTGGCCCTGCACTGGGGCTCCCCGGTCTCAAGAACTCGAGCGGTCTTAACTTAACTTAATAGGTACTGGTAGCCGATTCGGATTGTATAGCTGCTGGGAAGCATAAAGATCGATCAATGTCCAGATTGCAATGCATTAAGTAAGATGTCAATGATTCAATCGATTAGGTTATACGAGCACACTATTAGGAGCTACAAGAATCCCTACCTTCTTCTACTTGAATGGAATGCTAAGGTTTTTCGTTTTGTGACCTTTACAAAAATGGGTATATAGTAAACTAGTTTCATTTTGTATACTTTCCTTTGAAATGGAAGTTTATGCTCTACCTGTAATACAAACCTCATCTTTTACAACATTCTATGATTCAATAATCAAGACTCTCAAGGACTTCTGTATCCATAATAAGGCATCCAATAAACCTTATAACACAAAAACAAAAGGGATAGAAAAGATATAGAGTCCACGTGAGAACTTCAGTCAAGTCACGAAGTCAATAAGTCTATCCTAGAGATAGATAGAATAACGAAAAAGGGCTAGTATAGGATCCCTAGTATCATGAAAGGCTTAAGGTCTTCAAAGAATTCTAGAACATTGGAATGGATAATACCAAGTCTGACTTGACTTCTTTCCATCTTCACCTAGAAAGACTAGTTCATACGAACTTGAGCCAAACCCGATTACTTAACAAACCCTAGGCTGGACCTTCATTTTTCTTACTGTAAGAAATGGATCCAGTCAAAAAAAACTTTTGAATACTTGATCCCAACTACTCTATTGTTGATCGAATTCACTATTCCGCAAGTCCCACAGCTTATTCTCGAACATCTGTGCCAAGCTTAGTAAAGCCGGTGATTCCTTCAAAGATCCAAGCAGGGGATTCATTGGCATCTTCTTCTCGCGGTTCTCTATTTGAGACAGTTGAAGAGGCCTTTGCACGACAGTATACTTCTACTTATGGCATCGGAACCGCTAATGCCACATCTGTTTCAGAAGGTTCGTAGATTCATTAGCCAGCGCTAACTATTCGATGGGGTATACAAGGGTGCTGTTCCCTAACCGTTAGGACGGTAACAAGTTGAAGTCCTGGGAAAGGAACAACAACCTAAAAGGCGGACAATCGCTCTTACTAAGTCAGTCCTTAGTCCGCGAATGCCTAGCTCCTTGACCTTGACTTTGCTTTCAACCGGGAAAGAAAGTCTACTATGAATAACAGCTGTTGAGGAAAGCGAAATAGTGATTTTGCGTATAGTGAGTCAAGCCGAGAAAGAGTCGAAAGATAGGTTTTCAATTGATTAAGTATCTATTAGGAATAGGAAGGAGATGCGAAAAAGCTACGATTCTGATTTTTCGTATTGTCTTTGTTCTGTGCGCCTGTTCCGGTGAATTCCTTCTTTCCTTTGAAGGAACTGTTCTATAAAGCAAAGCCAAACAAAGGAGAAAGAAAAAATAGAGCTAGTTGTGAACCAGGAAAGTGATAAGACAGTTCAAGGGAGTATTGAATCGGCCATTCCCACAAGGAAGAAAGTCAAGTAAGTAAGTAGCTCACCATAAGCCGGTTTCAGTCCAATCCAATAATCAAAATCAATAATCTAAGTAGCGAACCAGAAGAAATTCCTGTAGTTGAATAGGCCTCGTTCGATAAGTTCAATGTTCTCTGTGCTTAGTCCGGCATTCCCAATCTCTTTCTTTTTCGACGTAAGAACCATATCAAGCAAGATGGATGAGCAAATGGGATTACTCGAAAGCACAAGTCTCACAGCCGTCTCTTGCTGCTTATGGAAATGATGGAGCAATCATAATGAATTGCTAGAAAGGAGGTTACACACCTAGAGGGATCTGATAGAGACTCATTGAAAAGACCAATGAACTCAAAGAGAAATCAATCGCAGAGAAGATAAGGAGCTCGGTAATATGTCGATAGGAGAATGGAAGCTCGCTAGGGGGTCATAGATCAATCCCAAAGGAAATCAAAGGAAAAGATAGCTTCTTTAGCCTCTCTTTTGACTCGTTATTTGTATACTGGCTCTATCTATTACGCTTTTTAACTCACTAAAAGTATTCTGCTTCTTTTCACTCGCTTCCTCCCATCATCAGTCATTTTTCTTGAAACTGACTCGGTCGATAAGTATTTCCTTCATCACAACTCCCTTGTCTTGTACAGAAGCTGGAACCTCGCCTACCTTAGGAGTCAAATAAGATAAAAGCTCGTCAATCTCCCACTTAATTCTCATCTCATAATGGAAGAAATTGGATAAAGAAATCCTCTCTCAGTCATAAAGAGAGGTGGCTAGGCTTTTCCCTTCTATTTTCATTTAGGAAAGCCAGCACGAAAGATGATTACTGAAACTGGCCGTGGACTATCAAGGGTGGAACTTTCAAAGGCAATTATATAAGGCAGCTAGAGTGCATAAGCCTCCATAGGATGTTACCAATAAAATCTCTGATGATATGCTTTGGCTCTTCTCTCTGAAGCTGATCTGGAACAAGGGAGCCCGGGGGGACTAGCCTACCAATACTAACTAATAGGAGTTCTTCTTTCGATGAAAGGGAAAGCACGGGATTGGAAAGCGCTAAGACTTCGTTACACTTTTCGTCGACTAAGAAGGATCTTAAGGAAGAAGCAGGGGATGCAGGAACCTCTCTCTTGAGATCATCAATCGCTTTACTAAAGAAAATAGTGGAGACCCTTAAGCAATACTCTCTGCTGCGGGTGAGTGACTTACTGGAGCTTTTTCTTTTCCTTGAATTGGCCTTAGCTAGTCTCTTCCATCGGAGGTCCTTGCAGAGCAGAGCCATCTACTTCTCTCACATATCCGTAAAAAGATCATGTCCGGAGAATAAGAGGACCTTTTCTAGTCTAGTTGGGACCTAGCTGCTAGTGAATTCTTTTCCGGGTCTTCAAAAGTCCATTCTTTCGATTGTATTCGTTCGAGGGGTAGGGTATATGATCGCTTGGAATTAAGAAGGAAAGGATCGAAGAAAGACCGTAGATCGTAGAGAGGCTTCAGCTAGCACCTATCTAACCTCATTGGAAAGAACATCGCGCCTATCGTTATTTGGCCCAAGCAAGGGAATATACCTCGGGCAAGTACTGGTGGAGTTCGGGCTGAGGCTGTAGTTTCAAATCCAACAAAGAAAGTCTTAAGTATTAAGCAGAATCTAGGGCTAGATAGAGCAACCGGGATTTAGTACCCGACTAACTAAGAATGAGAAAGAGGGCTTGTTGCCCGCTCTAAACTAAAGGAATTATTGCTTCCTTTTTCCAATGCAGAAGTTTCGTCATTTCAAGAGATCATAATAGGGACGAGCATTACCATACGAGAAGGAAAGCAAATAGAGAAGACGACTTTTTAACCTTTCTAATAAAATAAGAAGGTTTTTTCAAAAGAAAGAATTTTATGGAATCAGATGCATTAACTGAAAAAAGAGTCAAGCGCGAAAGGGACCCACTTCCCACTTCCCTTTCCCCGCCCCATTTCTGGAGCGGGCCTCGTTCTTATTGATGATATGCCACCGCACAACAAGCCTACCCCCCACCTACACAAAATGCACTCGATATCATATCCCATCTCCAACTGAGACCACTCGACTTACTTATTTTTTAATTCTCCCCGCGCATTTCGCGCAGGTTTTTGTAAAAGAAAGAATGGATGGCGCTGGGGGGATCTCAAGTGTTGCAGCTTTTTTTCCAAAGTCGCAACACTGTATTCCCAACCCTTTGGAGTCAAAATAGACTCCGAAATAAGGCGATCGCGCTCCGCATCCCAGAAGGGATGCGGGTCTAGTTCATTCATTCTATTTATGATAGTGTTTTGTAGGTGGATGAGATTTTCGAGCTTTTCTATGGGCACCATCCACCCACTTTTTTTCCCGGAATAATTTAAAAGTCGAGCATTGATCTCAGCTATTTGGTATTCACGGGAATAAAGGTTTTCGCCCCCCACTCCCGGAGGGGCTAATTTTTGAAAAGCGTGAGCGGCTCGACCAGCCCCCCCCCCCCCCCGGCGCTTCCGGTGGCGCTAATCGGAGGGTTAGATCCACTGGCGTATTAGGATTTGCCTCCATCGCTTCGGCCGAGTCAGCGGAGAGAAGGATTAAAAGAATGAAGCACGCACACAGTATAAAGCGGAAAAGCCAGATTTTTATTATTTCAGAGGTGGCCCTTGAGTTCATTTGCTTTTGGTTTTTCATTCCATTCATATGGTTTTTCATTCCATTCATTTGACCTCGAGGTCAGGGAGAATGCCGCAGAATGGAAATGATTTGAACTAATGTCTAATAATTTTATCATAATATTGAAATTGCTTTTTCTTTTAAGAATTTCTCTGGTTCTATCTTTCTTTCGCTAGTTAGTCCACCTTTTAGTGATTGTAGTAATTCTGGTTTTATAGTACTTAGAATGGCTCTCTCATATTGAGCAATTTTGTCTAATGGCATTCGATCACAGAATCCATTGAAAGCTGCATAAATGACTAGAATTTGTTTTTCAATTGGAAGTGGTGCATATTGTGGTTGAAGAGAAGTCTACGGCGGATCCGATCAGTCTCGTGATGAAGAGAAGTCTTTTCCTATCTTCCACTAAGAAAGGTATCGTCACGACAACTAAATTTGCCCGGTAAACTAGTCGGGGCTCCCCATGGTTTAGTAATAGGGATGGGAGAATGTCTCTTCATCCGGGGGTTCATTTCATTCATTATGAACTACAAAAAAAGTGTATGGCTGATTAGTGAGGTCTTAAAAACTTCATACAATGAATGATCAGCCATTCCATTTGTGCTTTCAGCAAGTAGGCGACACGAATCTATGGTTTCTATGTTTCAATCGGGTACCAATTGCTTGGATGCGTTTGAAAGCCTCGAGATGACTTGAAGAAAAAATGCTTTCTAGGTTTGAACCCGCGCGTGGTGGATTCACAATCCACTGCCTTGATCCACTTGGCTACATCCGCCCCTACCCCCGCACAGGTTTTAGTCTCTATCTACGATCAGATTCTTTCTGAACCCCCCTATGACCGCTATCAAAGAGAAGCTTTTTCCTATACGATTATAGTAGTAGCAAGTCTATTTCTTGTTTTTTGGAATTAGGGGAAGCAAAGCTTCAAACAAAGAGGTTGGGTTGTTCACTTCATTGATTTGACTTCACTTTACTTAAGATTAAAGATAGGGGCCGGGCGGATTTCTCTGATCAAGGAAGGCTCGTTTAGTAGAAAGCAAGCTCCATTTTTTGAAGCGAGCCCCCATCAGAGAAAGCCATTGCACGCTAGCCTCTTGTATAGGGTTCCAAACCTGCGCACCCCTAAACTACAAGCTAGCTTTGAAGCCCCTACTTTCTTGATTGTTGGGATATTAGAAGAAGCTCCTTTCTACAAACCTTTCTAGAATATATATAAGGGAAGCTCTTCGAGCTTTCTTCGCATGCTTGAGCTTTCCCCTTTCTATTAGTAAGGTTGTCAAAAGGTAGGTTTCTTACTTAGTGCTTGTGCTAAGGTTTGAAGACGCTCGACCAATGGGAGAGGAGTGAACTTTCTCAAAGTCAAGTTTCTCGCTTCTTGCTTTAGAAAGATTGCAGGGGCGCGCGCCCTTCCTTCAGCCGGCTCCGCCCTATCTATGCATGTTTGTTATCTTATTCCCTAAGACATAACGTCCAAGCATCATTAAGGTGGCCTGAGGATTGGTTCCTGGTGATACACCAAAGACTTATCCATCCACAACATGAAGTGCACCAATTCCAATGACCCTAAGATCACAATCAACCACCCTCCCTAGGTGTAAGATAATAGGGCTTGATGCCTAGCGGCTTCCTTTTACGGGTTGTCTACCGATCTCACTGGTTCACTCCCTTGAGGAATGTTCCTCGAGTCGTGATGCTTTGATTGTCATCTTTCGAATTAAGGAGGATTTGTCTGGCTGGTGTTCAGCCAATGGCTTTTGTCTTCGGGTGCCTCGCCTTTCAGTTAAGGCTTCGTTCCACTCCTCTTCTGTCGCTCTCATCTCTGCCTTTCATTTACTTACATAGATACCCCCGATCTCTTTTCCCACTCGTTAGGGCAGCGGTTGTGTAACGCCCTCCCTTGTATGCATCCAAGAGAGTCGTTTGCTAAGCGGAATTAGAGTCGTTAACGTCACATGAGCTAACAAAGCAGCATACAAATCCGTATAAAAATTTTCAACACTTTAAATTCTTTTCATTAAGGTTTTCCAAAATAGTCATTGTTCACAAAAGTTCAAGCTAACATAATCATGATAAAGACTACAGTCATCCATAAGTTCCAAAACATTAATCATTACAGTTATCCATTTAAACAAACAGCAACACTGACAATCCACGCATCATCAATCAACAGCAAAATAATACTCCTTCAAATGCTCTTGCGTCCTCCTGCCATTTTGGAAAAATAGCAGCCCCGAAGGGGTGAGAATAATCCCAGTAGTGTGGCAATAAAACCAATAATATAACAATATTAACTAGGCACAAAATCATAAACAGTCACTTCAACATATCCTTGTCCCTTTTCCTTTTTATCATATTCATATATTGCGTATATAACGCCTTTCCTTTGCGCTTTTAGCACCGTCGTGCGCGCACTTCACAGTGGAATCAATTATCCCTTGGCACCTGAGCTCCATGTGGATTCCATCTGTGGGCCTATGCGGACTGATGCCAAGTGTCCCATACCCCGGTACCTTGGGGATGCCTATATGATGCTTGCTCAAACACATGGTCCTGTACATAACTATTCTAAAACAAGGCCTATATGATCTTGTTACATGCATGACATGCTATGCTTTCACACACAAAGCGTAAAAATGCGGTGTAATGTAAGATGCATGCTTATATACCTTTCACATGCGTTATGCTGCCACATAACGTCTTTACCTCATAGTCATATAGTCATCACGGCACACTTTTGGCAGTTTCCTTTCATTATAATGGAACATAATATTTTTACGGCATATGGAGCATCATGTCACAATTCTATACCAGTAGTCAATAGTTACATTAGGCATCATCGCCTGACACTTACCTTAGCTTTCCTTAAATATTACCAACGGCAGCGAAATATTCTCACTTCTTAAGCGCACCTAAATCAATTAAAATTAATCATTTACAGTGGCTATTTACAGCAGAACAGAGAGCATACAGCAGTGGCTTACAACAGCAAAACAGTGAGCATACAGCAGTGTTTACAGCAGCAAAACAGTGAACATACAGCAGCGTTTACAGCAGCAAAACAGTGAGCATTTACAGCAGCAAAACAGTGAGCATACAGCAGCAAAACAGTGACGTTTTAAACGTTTTCAAAACAGAAACAGTGGTATTTTTAAAACAGAAACAGTGGCACTTTGAACTTCCAAAACAGTGGCATGAGTAGTGATGTTTATGCATCAAAACAGTGGCATAAATGGTACATTTTTAGCATTAAAACAGTAGCATAAATCATGGTTTTTGGACATTGAATCAGTGGCATATTATGGACTAAAACAGTGGCATTTTTATGGACTAAAACAGTGGCATTTTATGCATAAAACAGTGGCATTTGTGTACATAAAACAGTGGCATTTGTGTACATAAAACAGTGGCATTTGTGTACATAAAACAGTGGCATTTGTGTACATAAAACAATGGCATATGATGACTAAAACAGTGGCACATTATGCATAAAAACAGTGGCATTTATGCATACAAACAGTGGCATGTTAAGTGGCATGTTAAGCATGGAAACAGTGACATTTCATGACTAAAACAGTGGCATTTTAAGCATGGAAACAGTGGCATTTCATGGCTAAAACAGTGGCTTAAGGAGCACTAAAACAGTGACATATATGTGCAGAAACAGTGGCATATAATGTGCAGAAACAGTGGCTTTTAAGTGCAGAAACAGTGGCAGCAGAAACAGTGGCATAAAATGTGCAGAAACAGTGGCTTTTAAGTGCAGAAACAGTGGCATAACATGTGCAGAAACAGTGGCATAAAATGTGCAGAAACAGTGGCTTTTAAGTGCAGAAACAGTGGCATAACATGTGCAGAAACAGTGGCATAAAATTGTGATTTTGAGGGACCGAAACAGTGGCATTACATCATCAAAACAGTGGCACATATCTCTTCAAAACAGTGGCATAATCACACAAGGAAACAGTGGCATGAGTTCGAACATAACCAAGAGGTTTCTATGCATACATATCATTATGAAATAGCTCCATCATTCTACTTTTATCATGCTTATACTTGAGTCCAAAACCACACATACTCAAGGAGACATTTAAGCATACATTCTTGGCTACACAAAGAAAGAGTTCAAAGTTTAAAGGCCTACCTCTTGTAGCACACCCTTCAAAGTCAAGGATCACACCACCTTCTAGCTTCACTACACACAAGTCCACACTTCCTAAGAGGTCCTATGCGCAACAAGGTGAGGAACAAGGCTAACACTAGCTTGGTGTATGGTTGAGGTGAGGGAAGGAGGGAGTCGTCTTAAGCAAAGTCTTCTAGCTCCAAGGAGGCTTGAGGTTCGGTTTTGGGAGTGAGGGAGTGAGGAGAAAAAATTGGCTGAATGTAAGGTGAAGGCAGCCCTCCCTTATGCGCACATTTAAAGGGAGAAATGAGGGAAGGTTGCTATGATTATCCATCATGAAAAATTCTGATTGCTTGGGGGGAATGGGGCTGCATACAAGGCTGAATCAAGCAAAGGGTTTGCTTCTAATTTACTCTACTTACATGCAAGGAAGGAGGGAAGATTTGTTCAGCTTTGAGGGCTGTCCAAGGCAGAGAAATTTCTGCACAATTGACCATGATTAGCGCATAGAGAGGAGTGGGAGGTGTGCATCATGAGCACATGCAAGAGCTTTGCTAAGTCAACAAGCAAACTAACCATGTGGCAGCCCAAAAATCTGCACTTAGGCAGCCTTGGTGCGCAAATGATGAGGGGAAAGAGGTGCAGTTTGTGACAGCCCAAACTCAGATTTTGGAGCTGCACCAAATGATGAAAATGCAGCAAAAAAAAAAATCCCTTATGATGCATGTGAAAACAAGGCAGGTTTTGACTCATGATGGGCTGCAAAAGCTTGCCAAAAATCTGCACAAAACAGTGTCATGATGGAGGGTGTAAGTGGTTCACCAAGTCAACAAGTTAGGCAGTTTGTGTCATAGGAAAAATCTGCACCCAAAGCCCCTCCCATGTGCGCCAAAATGGGGGATTATGCAGCCTAAAATCATGCTAAAAGGCACATGTGTCTTCCATGCAATGAGGTTTAAATCAAGTTATGCTTAAGCAAGGTGAGGTGGCGGTTTTAACAAGGGAAAATGGCAGATTTCAAGGTCCTAAACCACCCTTACTTGTGCGCAAAATTGAGTGGTGGAAGGGTTGCCATGTGAAGGTTTTCTTGGTACACAAGACATCCATGTTGGGCAAGGCTTAGGGAAGTAGGTGTGGGTCTAACCATGGGCTGAACTTGATGGATTCACAAGCCATCCTTGGGCCATTGGCCTCACATACAAAAGGATCCAACACACAAGTCCAAAAGCAACAAGTCCCCACACACACACTAGCCCACTACCAAAGTCCAATGAACACTAAGGTCCTATAACACATACTCACATTACTTATATGGTTAAATTCACAAGTCTACATATAGATCTTCCTATGATTTAATTTAATTAATTACCTTAGTCTTATCCAAGGTTAAAGGTCAACCAATTCACAAACCATTACACATAAACCATACATCCGAATTCTACACATGTACACATAGCATATAGTACTAAGGTATTTTACTAATTATGCGGGATGTTACACTCTCCCCACCAAATAGGAATTTTGCCCGCAAAATTAAACTTACTTAAGAGCTAAACAGTTCTGGATAGCGTTTCTGAACGTCGTCCTCGGTTCCCAAGTGGCTTCAGCTGCCGATCTGTTGTTCCATAATACTTTCACCAAAGGGATATCTTTAGAACGGAGTCGCTTGACGGATCTTTCAAGAATTTGGAATGGTTGCACTTGATAAGTCAGATTTTCCTTGAGTTCCACTTCTTCCGGCTGTAACACGTGAGATGGATCAGAGAGATACCTCCGTAGCTGTGACACATGAAATACATTGTGAATTCCTGACAAATTGGGTGGTAAGGCCAACCGGTATGCAGACTCTCCAATCCGGTCCATAATCAGATACGGTCCTAAGTACCGTGGACTTAACTTCTTAACTCCCATTCTCCTTCCGAGTCCCGATGTAGGAGTGATTCTCAAGAACACATGATCTCCGACTTCAAAAGATAGAGGCTTATGACGCTTGTCGTAATAACTCTTCTGTCTGGCCTGAGCCCTCTGCATATTCTCCCGAATCTTCTTTACTTGCTCGGATGTTTCTTGAATTAGATCGGGTCCTAACATACTTCGCTCACCCACGTCCGTCCAACATAAAGGGGATCTGCACTTTCTCCCATACAAAGCTTCATATGGTGCCATCTGAATGCTGGAGTGGTAACTGTTGTTGTAAGCGAACTCAATCAAAGAAAGGTAACTATCCCAGCTGCCTCCTAACTCCAAAACACAAGCTCGCAACATGTCCTCTAAGGCTTGAATGGTGCGTTCCGTCTGTCCATCGGTCTGCGGATGATAAGCAGTACTCAACCTCAGTTGGGTCCCTAATGCTCTTTGAAAGGATTCCCAAAACTTAGATGTAAACTTGGGATCACGATCACTGACAATACTCGTAGGAACTCCGTGCAGCTTCACAATCTCCTGCAGATAAATTCTAGCAAGCCTCTCTGTATCAAAGGTGGTTCTAACACGCAAGAAATGAGCTGACTTCGTTAAACGATCGACAATCACCCAGATAGAATCATATCCTTCTCGCGTCCGAGGAAGTCCAACTACAAAATCCATCGAAATACTGTCCCACTTCCATTCGGGAATCTCCAAAGGTTGAAGGAGTCCCGACGGCCTCTGATGTTCGTACTTCACTTTCTGACAAGTTAAGCATCGAGATACATACTCCGCAATATCACGCTTCATACCCGGCCACCAAAACGAGGTCTTTAAATCATGGTACATCTTCGTGGATCCAGGATGAACTGCATACTTACCCTTGTGAGCCTCTTGTAAAACTTCTTGCTTCAACTCTTCCTTCGGCACAACCAGCCGTCCTCGAAATTTCCAAACATCATTCTCGTCCTTTACTACCTCTTGGTTACCAACCAACTCGCGGACTAACTCTTCATCCTTCTGAGCCTCCTTAATTCTACTGATCAGTTCATTCTCCACCTTTATATTTCCCAGTCTTATGTTGTTCCCTCTCTCGTCTACCGATAAGTTCAAGTCTCGAAAGGCCTCAAACAATTTCAGCTCTTCTATCATCAGAGTTGCAGTGTGTAGTGTCTTCCTGCTCAGGGCGTCAGCTACCACGTTTGCCTTTCCTGGGTGGTACTTAAGTTCAAAATCGTAATCCTTCAGAAATTCCATCCACCGCCGTTGCCGCATATTCAGCTCCTTCTGATCGAACAAGTACTTCAAACTCTTATGATCGCTGAACACGTCAAACTGCGAACCATACAAGTGGTGCCTCCAGATTTTAAGTGCGAACACTATAGCTGCTAACTCCAAATCGTGCGTAGGATAATTTTCTTCGTGAGGCTTCAGTTGTCGAGATGCATAAGCTACCGCCATACGATCCTGCATCAACACGCATCCAAGTCCTTTCAGCGACGCATCGCAGTAAACTTCGAACCTTCGAGTAGGATCCGGAATCGTGAGTACGGGAGCACTCGTCAATCTGCTCTTTAGCTCCAGGAAACATTCTTCACAGGCTTCAGTCCACTCAAAAGGCTTATCCTTCCGAGTGAGACGAGTAAGGGGTTGCACTATCTGAGAGAAATTCTGGATAAACCTTCGATAGTATCCAGCCAGACCTAAGAAACTTCTTACTTCAGTAACCGTCTTGGGTCGTTCCCAATTCATGACAGCTTCAACTTTGCTGGGGTCCACTGCGATACCTTCTGATGAAATGACATGACCCAGAAACTGGACCTCTTTAAGCCAAAACTCGCACTTTGACCATTTCGCGTACAACTGCTTCTCCTTCAAGATTTGCAAGACAATCCTCAGATGTTCCGCGTGCAGCTCCTCATTAGCTGAGTAAATCAGGATATCGTCGATAAACACAATTACGAACTGATCAAGAAACGGGCGGAAGATGCGGTTCATGTAGTCCATGAATACCGCTGGAGCATTCGTAAGTCCGAATGGAATCACCTGATATTCGTAGTGCCCATAACGAGTCCTAAAAGCGGTTTTCGGAATATCCTCCGGTTTGACCCGGATCTGATGGTATCCCGATCGTAAATCTATCTTGGAAAAGACTCTGGCTCCTCTCAGCTGGGCCATCAAATCGTCAATCCTCGGTAGCGGATACTTATTCTTCACCGTGACTTTGTTCAGCTGGCGGTAATCTACACACAGACGTAAGCTTCCATCCTTCTTCTTAATCAAGATAGCTGGAGCACCCCATGGAGAAGTACTCGGTCTGATGAATTCCTTTGCCAAAAGCTCTTCTATCTGCTTCTTCAACTCGCGAAGTTCCAACGGCGCCATGCGATACGGGGCAATGGAGATTGGTCCAACTCCAGGAACAAGTTCGATCGAAAATTCTATTTCCCTATGAGGAGGCAATCGAGGTATTTCATCCGGGAATACCTCCTCGAATTCTCTAACTACCGGTACATCCTGAATTTGATTGTCAATCGAGGTCTCAGCCTCGATCGACAAAAGATACCCTGCTGCTCCCTCGAGGAGGCAAGGGCATCGCACCTATTCCAAATAGCCCTCGTCTACCAAACGAAAGAATCACGAATTTCCCATCGTAAGCATAACTCACTCCCTTCCTCCTT
>JAVKPL010006734.1:0-27481 GCA_032173675.1 Gastrolobium villosum
CATAAACATAAACATCAAGACTACGTTTTCTTTACGTTTTACGTCTTAAGGCTTCCCACAAAGCCACAAGCCCTCAACCCCTTATGTTCTAAGTTAGATAGTTTATTACAGAAGTCCCACTTCATCAAACTAGGGTCCACAAACCCATCCATCAAATCTGTATGAGTAGTACCTTACTGTTCATTGAAATCCCAGAATATCCCGATATATGTCGGGGGCATATCCGGATATCGTATCCGGATATTTCGCGACAGAACACAGATTCTGCTTTTCGCGAAAATCCAACCAAAGATCCAACTTTTAATCCATTTAAAACGTGAAAGCATGTCTCTTAATTTTGTTTTAGGTCCACATACCAGTTGGTTACTTGTTTACTCATTAAACATGACAAGACATCACCTTTAAACCAATAAAAATCAAGATCATGGTAGGGGACTTACCCAAGGCTTAAAATAGAGGAATGAATGCTCTTGGAGCTCATAACCAGCTCCTCAAATCTGCCTCAACAAGGTGCACGAAAATGACACCACAAAGGTTGGTTCTTTCTCACCAAAGGTCACCATTTGGACCTCAAAATGCCATGATCATGGCTCTCTCAACCCCACAAACACCAAGTCAGCCCACAACAGAGATTCAGCCCTCAAAAACACTCCCAACAGTACCCTCACTCAGCACAAGCAGGACCTCATCCTCACAAAGCACCCACTCTAGTGTTTACAAGGTAAAAGGGGAAGAAGATGTGTCAAAATGCTCACACAAGGGATGAAGAAATGGAGAAGTGTCAAGAAGGGTGGCAGCAGCACAAGGGACCCAAAAACTCACATAGAGGCTGAATGTTTTCTAGGGTTATGTGCCAAAAGTTCAATATATAGCCACTTAGGATTAGCCATTTAACGCGCAGTATAGGCATTAATAGCTACGCAAAATATTTTAATCCCAAAATTTGGAATCTTAACCTACTCATTTTTCTAATATTTGTCATATTTTTATTTTATTTTTCGGAGCACCTTTCCGATACGCGCTTTTGCATAGCCAGTATCAGTTATGGCATCAGTTCTCATTATTTTGACTTGAAACTCGTTTTACAAGTCATACATATTATTCTAGTAATTATCATACACTTATTATAATTTTTCGGGATACTTCACCGTTACGCATTTATACCGGGTAGAAGAACCGGTATCTGCGCTTTTCGCCCGAAAAGCGACTTTCGACATTATTACTCACTTACTATAATTATTAGAGTCTCATAATAATTATTAGGGTCAATTATGAGATTATTTCCTAATTCTCACAATTAATTAATTAAATTATCTTAATCAACGGTGCGGGTTCTTACAATAAGGGTCGAAGAAAGGTGGCCAACGTTGCACAATACCGTAACGGTCCGCCACTATCCAAGGTCCATCATGGAGGACATGTGAATAGTCATCATCTTCCTTGAACTGGAGAAGAAAGTGACCATTATCCAGGTCAGTAATCTCAAAAGCCCCCAGCAGGTTCCACAGTCTGCAAACGTGCCATAAGAAATCTGGACGCCATCTTCTTGCCCAACAGTTTAATAATAAGGGCCTTGCTCCACTTCTTGCAATCCTCCAAATGTTGTTTCCTAGAGAAAACATACGTAGGGCATAGAGGATCATGCTCCTGACCTCCATCAACGGCGTCCAACATATCAACATCCTCCTCAACCCCCAAAGGGTTGCTTGTCCCAACATCAAGTTCCTCCTGTGAACCCAAGCCGTCCTCCTTCAAGCACAGCAGTTTTTCCAAGTAGGACAGAACCTTAAGCCCCTTGCCTTCCTGGTTTTCTAAGACCGTCGGACTAACCAACCACTTTACACCTGCCTCCACCTGGCCAAGCAGAGCCAACTCCGAACCCGAAGCCTCCATCCCAACCACAAGCCCCTCCACACTCCCTACAGACCCTACCCTCCTCGTGCTGGCCTCCACTGCAGCAGAAGTAGCAGGCTCCACAGTCACAGCCGTAGCTCTCGCCACCCCAAACTTCAGATGCATGTCGTTGTCGTTATGGCAAGAATTTAAAGCTCAAGTTGTTAACTTGTACCAGTTGTACAGTAGATAGAGATCTTATTTACTTCTTTTCAAG
The DNA here is from genome assembly GCA_032173675.1 of Gastrolobium villosum. Classification (NCBI taxonomy): domain Eukaryota; kingdom Viridiplantae; phylum Streptophyta; class Magnoliopsida; order Fabales; family Fabaceae; genus Gastrolobium; species Gastrolobium villosum. The sequence continues at coordinate 2,111 of JAVKPL010006734.1, forward strand.
ACTGTTATGTCACACTCTCATCTTACCTTCATTTTTTTCCTCTTTTTGAGATTACGATCAAACGGTATTGAGGAGGAGCCACTAAAATAGACATGTAAAAATAAGCATAATATCTTATCTCAATAATAATAATAATAATGGCTCTGTTTGATTCCTGTTTTTAAAAATAGTTTTCTAGTTTTTAGAAGAAAAAAAAAACTCGTTTGGTAAGCCTATTTTGTAAAAAAGAAGTTTTAAAAACTGTAACTATTTTTTTTGTTTTCAGAATCAAATTTAGAGAACATGTCTGAGTTGTTTTTGTTTTCTATTTTGGTTTGTAACTTTCAAAACAAAAAAAAAAAACACAAAAAAACTATTTTCATAATTATTCTACAAAACAGCTTTAAGAACAAAAAAACCAAAACACAATCAAACAAGCCCAATATTTTTATCTTTGTATTTCATTTTTAAGTCCTTTATATCAACGTTATACAGGTCATATTATTTTATTCTTAATTTATAATTTTCAAAAATTTTCATATATATATATATATATGAGGAAAACATTTCTGCAACCACTTTAGATAAGGTTGTCTACAGCTATCTCTTTTTAACTAAATACGACCGGTCGTACATTAAAAGTGCATTTTCTCTCTCCGCCACGTCAGCCGACAGTGTCTGAGGAGAGAAAAAAAAGAGCAATTTTATTGTTATAACTAAAAGAGGTAGTTGTAGATAACCTTATCTAAAGTGGCTGTAGAAGTACTTTTTCCATATATATTCTGTGATTTCTATTCCATGTCAATAAAATGTACCACACGGTAAGGGTTCATTTACGACGCAGGAATGCAATATAAAGGGGGGAATACTCCATGTGTATAAAAACGTACCACAAAGTAAGGGTTCATTTACGACGCAAGAATGAAATATAAAGGGGAGAATATATATATATATATAGGGTTTTCGTTTTGTCCTTTAACCTGACACAACAAAGTTTCCTACAAACACAATATTTTGTGGGGCCCACACTTTTCAAAATATAAAAAAATAAATAAAAATTAAAGCACGCAAAAAGAATCTCTATAACATTACACAATCACTTTCCGTACAACATAACTCTTATAAAACCCATATATATATATATATCCTCACAACTCATCAACTATCCTGAGAAGCAATTAGGGTGTGTTTGGTAGGTGTATTTTTTTTAGAATCCTGGAAAAGCTCATTTGGGATTTCAATTAACCTGCGTTTGGTAGAGGTGTCGCAAAATCAGCCAACATTAGAATAAGTATATATAACAATCAACCAAACAGTTACTTGAGTTAATATTTAACAATCAATCAAATATAGAATAAGTATACTTGAGTTAATATTCCCGGTAATATTTTGACCTACTAAACAGTTTTTTTATTACATTCCCGGAAAATTCACTTTCTCAGTATATTCTTGCTAATCATGATTTCCTGACATAATTTTTTTTCCTCTACCAAATTCTCCCTTAGAGTGTGTTTGGTTAAGGGATTTGTAAGAGATAGATAGGAAAATGATAAATGGGCATATTAGTTAACCATGTTTGCTTCACGGTTTTGAAAACACTTACCCACCTAAGTGAGTTTCCTACATAACCAAGATACCATGTTTTCTCTCCATTTAGCCGGCTAAATGTATCCCATGGGCAGTGTGGTATTCATGAAAAGCTGCCTCATTGCTCAGTGTGGATTCTAAGCAAAAGACAACGCTACCCTCACTTTGCTCGCGAAAGGAACCAGATTGCTGAAGGGATGACTTATCTTCACACAGAACTTGCTTCCTCAAATCTACCCCATGGAAATCTCAAGTCTAGCAATGTTCTTCTTGGACCAGATTATGAACCAATGCTTGTAGATTACGGGTTTATTCATCTGGTTAACCCTTCCAGTGCTAGACAAGCACTATTTGCTTATAAGGCTCCAGAAGCAGCACAACAAGGCCAAGTTTCGCCTATTTGTGATGTTTACTATCTTAGGGTTGTGATACTTGAGATACTCACTAGAAATTTTCCTTCTCAATATCTTAGCAATGGAAAGGGTGGAACTGATGTAGTGGAATGGGTTAAATCAGCGATTTCTGAGGGAAAGGAATCAGAACTACTTGATCCTGCAATTGTTCGACTCCTCCATATAGGTGCTACTTAGAGGTGTAAATGGGCCAGTCCGGCCTACAGGGGCCTATGGCCTGGCCTATGAAAAGCCTGGCCTGGCCCGGCCTTCGAAGTACTTAGACCTGGTAAAAGCTTGTATGCGAGCCTATTTAAAAATAAGGCCGTAGGCCAAATTAAAAAAGCCTGGCCTTTTGGCCTGTAGGCTGGCCTGTTTCACTTTTTTGCTACATTTTTTTATATAATATTATTTATATTCTAAAAATTATTTTTATATAATATTATTTATATAATATTATCATGCTAATTTAGTCGAGGAGACTGTCGAAGCATTAATTTGTGGTGGAGATTGGTTATGAAATAAATATGACTTGAAGAAGAAAAAAAAAAAACAAAAGGTATAAATTGCTTCTTTAACAACTCATTTGAAAATTTTTATATATTGCAATTCAAAATGTAAACATAGTGAAATGCATAACTAATTTGATTTTCTGATTTTTTACTTGCAGGTTCGAAAATATAGTGGGAATAATCAAGCTGAAAGGCTCACTTGAAGATTGTGATGTGCCAAGAAAAATTCAATCTTTATTGTCATGAATATTTATAATCTGTATTCTTGTTAAAAAAAATTTGTCATAGACTTTTTATAATTTGGACCCATGCTAGAAATATTGTTTAATTAATCAGATATTTTATTTTTATTTTATTTTATTTGCAAAATGGTAGGCCTAAAAGGCCTCATAGGCCATGTAGGCCTTTTCTTTTTAAATAACAGGGCAGGTTTGGCCTTTATAATAAGCCTTCGATGGGCTCGTAGGCCAGATAGGCCGACCATTTTATTATGCAGGCCTAGGCCAGGAAGGCCAAAGCCTTGTCTGCCCTGGCCTATTTACACCCCTAGTGCTACTTGATCCTGCAATTGTTCGACTCCTCCATATAGGTGCTACTTAGAGGTGTAAATGGGCCAGACCGGCCTACAGGGGCCTACGGCCTGGCCTATGAAAAGCCTGGCCTGACCCGGCCTTCGAAGTACTTAGACCTGGTAAAGGCTTGTATGCGAGCCTATTTAAAAATAAGGCCGTAGGCTAAATTAAAAAAGCCTGGCCTTTTGGCCTGTAGGCCGGCCTGTTTCACTTTTTTGCTACATTTTTTTATATAATATTATTTATATTCTAAAAATTATTTTTATATAATATTATTTATATAATATTATCGTGTTAATTTAGTCGAGGAGACTGTCGAAGCATTAATTTGTGGTGGAGATTGGTTATGAAATAAATATGACTTGAAGAAGAAAAAAAAACAAAAGGTATAAATTGCTTCTTTAACAACTCATTTGAAAATGTTTATATATTGCAATTCATAATGTAAACATAGTGAAATGCATAACTAATTTGATTTTCTGATTTTTTACTTGCAGGTTCGAAAATATAGTGGGAATAATCAAGCTGAAAGGCTCACTTGAAGATTGTGATGTGCCAAGAAAAATTCAATCTTTATTGTCATGAATATTTATAATCTGTATTCTTGTTAAAAAAAATTTGTCATAGACTTTTTATAATTTGGACCCATGCTAGAAATATTGTTTAATTAATCAGATATTTTATTTTTATTTTATTTGCAAAATGGTAGGCCTAAAAGGCCTCATAGGCCATGTAGGCCTTTTCTTTTTAAATAACAGGGCAGGTTTGGCCTTTATAATAAGTCTTCGATAGGCTCGTAGGCCAGATAGGCCGACCATTTTATTATGCAGGCCTAGGCCAGGAAGGCCAAAGCCTTGCCTGCCCTGGCCTATTTACACCCCTAGTGCTACTTGATCCTGCAATTGTTCGACTCCTCCATATAGGTGCTGCTTGCACTGAAAGTAACCCTCAACAACGATTAGACATGGTGGAAGCCATTAGAAGGATAGAGGAGATAAAAACCGAGGGTAGCAGAGAATCATGAACAATAGAGGTCTTACCATCTCTCAGAGTTAAAATCAAGACATGGGGACGTTGGGATTTGACAACTGTATGGTACCATGCCACCGAAATAAAAGATTTAAAATCAGGGTTATTTTTTTAATTTAAGATTATTTTCTCATCTATATCTTACCTCCAACCAAACATACATTTCCTAAAAGTTGCTTAATTTCCCCAGTAAAAATTTTCTCCACCAAACAACTTTTTTTTTTACATTTTCCTATCTATCTCACTTTATCTCACTTTCTTACTATTTTCCTATCAATTCTATTTTTCTAGTATTCAAAAAATTTCTCTTCAATCAAATGCCTCCTTAAAGAATTCTCAGAATTTCAAGTAACACATACAGATTCAACCCCCTAGATTTTTCTTGCTACTGCTTTTCACCCAAACCTAAAAATCTAGTGTTCTAAACATTATAATACGGCCCACACCTTGAGCGTGGTTACGATCCATAACACCCATTATGCTGCATTTGCAGCCTTATGCCTCATCGAGTTACATCAAGAACCCAACCCATAAATGTAGAAAAATTTCGACAGGCTTCTAATTTCCTTATTAACTTACACCCTGACCTTTACTTTACTTTACTTAGAGCGTAGGATGCCTGGGCACGGGACACGACACGTTAATTCTAAAAAATGTCATATTTCGATACGTTGGGACACGTTTTGGTATTAGATAAAAAATTTAATATATATAATATAATTTATATTTAATACATATAAGAATCTATAATAAGTCATATAACCAATCAAATATTTAAATTTCATAACATAAATATAAATATAAGTAATTTTTCGTACTTTGTTGATTTTTCATGTCAAATTTATAACAGAAAAAAATTAATTTATAAATTATTTCTTTAATATTTAGTTAAAAAAATAAAATTAACATTTAAAAAAAAATCGTGTCCGAGCGTGTCCCAGCGTTGACCACGTGTCAGAAAAAGTTGATTGCGTGTCCGAAAAACTTGTCGGAACGTATCAGAGAGTAGACCGCGTGTCCCCAAATGTTGACCGCGTATCGGACGCGTGTCCGACAAGCAAATTTTTCACAAAATTGCGTGTCGGTGCTTCGGAGCTTATAGCATTCTAATTTGCTAATTTAATAGATAATATTTTTTTCTTCTTATATACATAGTATCTGATGTCTACTCCAAATAACATTTTAAATTGCTAATTCAATCTTACATCTGTGACTGTGTGTGAAAATTTTCATTTAACGGTAGAGATGTTGTATTATAAGTAATTCTTATTTTTAATTTAGTTTTTATATATATTATTGTTATAATAATATTTTTTTATACTGAAACATAATGAAATATTATGATTAAATTAAAAATAAATTTCATGTACGAGGATCAAAAATATTATATTTTTATTTTTTATACGTAAAATAGTTAATTTTATTTTGATCCCTAATTTCCTATATTTTATAATATTTCTATATAAGTTTTATGGTGTTATAATAATACATGCCGAGAATTAACCACATTAAAAAATATTGTATATGAATCGATTAAATTAAAAAAATTTCCTACATGGTTTATATTAGAAATAAGTGCCATGTATAAAAATAAAAATGTATTTTAACATTTCAATAATTATAATAATAACCTATGAATGAGACCTATTTTGCCTACTATTTTTTTTTTGTATATATCATTATGAGAATATATTTTTGTTCTTAACAAAAGAATTATTAATCTTTTTGAAAATTATATATCACTTTTGAGATTATATATATATATATATATATATATATATATATATATATATATATATAGTGAGAGAAGGGTAGAATTTTCTTACGTCGGAAAGAAAATAATAAATATTATACTCAATCTTAGCAGTTAATATTTGTAAATCTGATTATTGTAATTTATTAAAAATTAATAATTAATTAATGGAAATAACCAAATCATTTATCGTCTTTTGATTAACGAAAATTAATAGTTAAGATTGGTGTAAAACTTAGAAGTCTTCATCCCTAATCCAACCATTGATTTTCGTCCATTTAATAGTTATAGTTTATTAAGTCATACCAATTATTTAATTACTAATTTCAAATAAATAACAACCGCGCGTGGACGAAAATTAACATCTGAAATTGAGAGTAAGGATTCTAAGTCTTACTCCCGAGTCATATAATCTCTTCTCATATATGATATCTCCCATATATATATTATATATATATATATATATATATATATATATATATATATATATATATATATATATATAGGCTTATCATTTCTCAAGCTATCGGAGATAAAGTTATATCTGGCTACTAAATCATAACCGCACAAAGATGGATCAATGGTGATACAAAGGAAGAGACAGAAAAATGTAATCATAACCATTCAAAGGTGAATCAATTAATATAAGGAAATAAATAAATAAAATGACATAGTTTTGGGGTGAACAGAGATAAACTTATCTCAAGTTGCCGGAGAAATATTTTTTCCTATATATATATATATATATATATATATATATATATATATATATATCATCTCAACCATTGATTTTTGTTCATTATTTTAAGTTATATTAATTAATTAATTGTTAATTTCAAATAAATGACAACCGCTTGATGAACGAAAATTACAACTGAGATAGAAAATAAAACTTTTAGATTTGATTATGGGTTCGATTTTTCTGCCTTTGTAACGGCGGAGGATCTCATTTTCTTTTTGGTCGAATCTTAATAAAAAGTATGTTTGTGACATACAAGATTTTTCTACGGTAAATGTACAACTACTTTTGTCATAGAATGTATTTTAAAATTATTGGTTAACAATAAACGTTAAGTCAATCACTTAAATTTATGGGTTTTATAAGAGTTATACTGTGGAAAAAGTGGAGTGGTCATGTTATAAAGATTCATATTCCATGTCTTAAATCTTTTTTTTTTTTTGCTTTAAAAAATATGGGACCCACAAAATATTATATGTGTAGGAAACTGGGACAGTGACCAAAGTGCCACGCTTGGACAAAAAATTACCAGACTGCCACGCCAACAGTAAATTTTGTCAAAATGCCACGCGGCATAATTCGCTACACAGTGTAGCGAAATATGTCACGTCAGGATGCACAGAACCAAAAATGCCACATGTCAAATTTTGAGAAATTCGCTACATAGGGTAGCGAATTTCTCAAAATTTGACATGTGGCATTTTTGGTTCTGACGTGGTATATTTCGCTACACTGTGTAGCGAATTACTTGCATGCATAATTCGCTACACTGTGTAGCGAATTATGCCGCGTGGCATTTTGGCAAAATTTGCTGTTGTCATGGCAATCTGGTAATTTTTTTGTCCAAACATGACAAAATGGTCACTGTCCATAGGAAACTATTTCATTTTAGGGTTTTATAAGAGTTATGTTGTAGGAAAATTGATTGTGTTATGTTACAGAGATTCGTTTTCCGTGCCAGAGTTTTTTTTGCAGCGGGCCCCACAAAATATTGTGAGGGTAGAAAATTTTTTGTGGTTATGTTAAATGATAGATGTAAATCACTTCATTTTATATGCAAACCTCTGACTTTATTAGGGGTCCGCTGCCTCGTACTTGAACCGCACGCTGCGTTAGTTGCTTATGGACACAAACTTCCTGGCCTTGCTTCAATTGCTTGTGAGAGGTACAATGAATGAAAAATTGAAAATAATTTTTTCTTTGGAGTAAGAGATTGGTTCCTTTGATTAATGTTATCTTGAAGGTATTATTATTAAAACAGACTTTGGAATTGACATTTGTATGCCTATTTCATTTTCTCTTATATACTCTTGAATGATATACATACGCTTTTAAAACAATAATGTTAATTATGTTAGGAAAAAAGATGTGTCATTTTAAAATGACACATCTTATATCCTTTCGACCTCACAAAGAGATGAGACCCATACATTTAAAACTTTTCTCATCCATTCTCTCTTCCATAATTTATCTCTTTCTCTCACTTAAAATGACATAAATTTATATCCTTCAAAATGATACACACTTTTCCCATTATATTATGCAAAAATTGTAAGAAAAAAAAAATTTAGTTAAAAATTTTCAATATGTTTCTCACCGGTGTTTATAAAGCGGATACTAAAACCCATGTTTGGATCATTTCATATGAAAAAGTGGTTATGTAGTTATGTTATTTGATCACAACCATTCATTTAAAAATTATATATTTTTCTCTCTTTCATCTCATCATCAATGAGTGGTGTTGATCATATAATATGAAATCACTTTTTTACATGAGATAACCATTTCTCTAAAACCCAATGAAGGCATGAATTTGATATGATTAGAAGTGATAAAATGAAGAAAGTAAGGAAGCTAACATAAGTGATTATTTTATAAAACGGACAAAAATAAGGACACATTACGAAACCTAGGAATCAAACAAAGTGATATTTGTGTTCGTGTTTTTTTTTTTTTTAAGTTTTTGAGTCTAGATTCCTATTAATTAATGTATTTAATCTTATAAGATGGGTTAAATGGATAATCTGATATTTTCTTAGAAATTTGTGTTATTACTTATTATGTAATTTACTTTTTTTTGTGTGTAATTATGTATGTTGAGATATATAAAAACCATTAAAAAGCCCTCACCCACCGGCTTAAATTTTTGGGTTGAATTGGTTCTTTACATGCTCGTGTCCCGGGTTCGATACTCGCCGCCCCCCACTTTCTTCCAAGTGGAATTTCTTTGTTCGCACAGGTAGGTGGACATGTGCATTGTCTATTCAAGCCCAATGGGCTCTCGTGTGAAGGGGCGTGTTGGATATATAAAATTATTAATGCAGTCTTAACCAACAACTTAAACTTTTAGGTTGAATTAGTTCTTTACAATGTAATTTACTTTAAGTTTGAGAATCACCATGCATATATTTATGAGGAGGGATATTCTTGCTACCAAGATTTTCTACTACCAACTCACTACTTATCTAATCACCATTGGATCAATATTTTCTCTTTTTTCAAATTTTTTTAACATTCTCTCTCTTTGATTCAATAGTGATTAGATAGGTAGTAAATTAGTAATAGAAAATTTTAATAGTAAAAATATCATCCCTCTATATTTATTGAGATTAAACTAAATCGGTAAGTATGCTAGATTATTGTGTAAGATCAAGTAACCAAAGATTTGTTATATGTGAAAATTAGGATAATTGTTTATTGTAAGAACGTGATTCCCTCAGAATTTTTTATACCGTGCTTTCATTTCATGCATTGAGATCTCAATTCTTGAAAGAGAAATTCTATTCTTAAAATATACATCTAAGTACGATGACTTCTTAAATTTCTTGAAAGTAATTAATCTCAAATATATTCTCAAGAGATATATAATTATTTTAAGATATTCTAAATTCTAATATTTAGATACTCAATAGGTGATTTAATATTTTCATTTTGCTTTAAATAATAATTAATTTTATATTTCTGTTTGAAATGAGCAAGGCAATATTTTATATAATGTAGAAAAATGGTTTTATTTGTTTTCAGATTTGTCTCTATGTAATTTATTGAACAAAACTATGGGCCACATATAACTTAAATAAATTGGTGTTTTGAAGGTGAATAATTACATGAAAAAAATATGGTTGTTAACAATTTATTAAAATAAATATTTTTTTAAAAATGAACTGTATGTAAGTTAGAATACATAAAATTTGTATAAGGTGTGGTTCCATTAAATACGTTAAAGCAATGGAAATCATCGGCACAACGAAACGAGCCAGGAAAGGCTAGTTAGACCGGGTCTGATGAAAGCAACATTCATGTATTGCATCATCCTCTTTATGTGAAAACCTAAATACTCGCCATTTTTTAGTTCTTTTTTTAAAATAAATAATATTATATTTAATATTAATTAATTTTAAATTATATCAAGATCTTAATTCATTAGTTTTTTTTATAAAAAAAACCTCAGTTATTTAAAGTTAACCTCATTTTCAATTAAAAAATATTTTTATCTTTTTTATTATCGATCTCACTTTTTTTTTAAAACTTTCTATCACCCTTTTCCTAATTTGCTTAACAAAAATATAATAATTAAAAGAAATTAGTTTTAAATCGTCTTGTAAGCGCATTACTCATATACTTCATATTCTAAATGATAATCATCATGTAGAGATTTACCTAAAAGATCATACTTAAGATAAGGAGTAAATGTTCCCTAATTTTTTTTTCATATCAAATTTTTTTTTGGTATAAATATCTCCCACTACTTTATTACCCCCACTTGAGTTACAAGCACACGTTACAATGCTCGGTTTTTCATATCAAATTTAATCACTCATAAACAAGTCATAAATCATGTATAAAAAAAAAATCACTCATAAATCAGAACTCCTAATAAAGAGGAAATGAATCCTCTCGTGTATAATTTAATATGATCATATTATATAGGAGGATCTTAATTCTTAATAATTAAATCAATTGTAATAATAATGTAATTTTTTATCTTTATTTTTTTTTCTTCCTTATCACAATTAACTTATCCATATATGATTATAATTGCTTTACATGACACATGATCATAGGATGAGTTAAAAAAAACCGTGCATTTTCTTTTTCATTACTTCCAAACGAAACAAGGCGGTGGTCCCTCCCTCGTATGCTTTGACTCTATGCTCACACACTAAACGCCACGTTGCTGGGACCTACTACCAATATTAAGATTCCACTTGTCGAGTTTCCTTGTCATGCTTCCTGTGCTTGATTTTGCATTTTGTTAGACTTAGACCAGAGGATATTTTTTTTAATTTTTATTTTATTTTTCTTAAAATGGAGTAAAAGCCTCGATGTCGTTTCATTGTGGCCGTACACGTGACCCCTCTCTGATGAAATGGACCGGGATCATGGGAAATTTGAAAAAGCTTTTGTACCTGGCAGCTTCTAATTGGAGATTACTAGGTACAACTTTCTGATGGGACGTGGTGGGATAACTGCATTGGACGATCATGATTCACCTGATTTCTCGAGAAAAGTTTTGGTGCACTGATGGTCTTTTTATTAAATTTATTTTCCCTTTTTTATTTTCCTTTTTTTTTAATCTTAAAAAAAAAATCTATTTAGTAAAAGAGTGGGAATATTCTAATTACTAAAAAATCTTATTACCCATCACATCAGCATTGGATCAAACAGAGAGAATATTAAAAAATTCTTGAAGAGAGAAAAAATATTAATCTAATGGTGATTAGATAGGTAGTAAGTTGGTAGTAAAAAATTTTAATAGTAAAAATATCTCTCCTTATAATAAAATGATCACCGAGTTTTGATAATCCCGATACACCAAAACTTTTCTCCTAATTTCTCTTCCAAGGTAGTCTCCGTGTTCCGATTACTATTTGTCATTTTGTTGTGTGTATCCATCTCAAATTCTCAATTCATGCGTCATTCGAATATCGATTAATTGATAATCATTAACCCTACACTCATGACTCAACGAGAGGTCGGGGTTAACCATAAAAGTTAGCATTCTCATTTGGCCACATATTTCCAGGTTAGGATAAGAGCAATGTCATTTAAAGAATATTTTCTGTAAAAAACTTAATCTTGACTAATTGAATAGTTGACCTGAAATAACCTTATCCTTTCATAAAAAAAAGGCTTGACGCCAAAATACTTCAAAATTTATTTAAACAAAATTTCATTTCAATTTAGAAAAATATTTGAAATGTCTATTTAATCATACAAAATTAATATTCAAATGATAATATTTTGATATTAAAATAGTATTAGTTATTTTTATTAATTAATGATAAAGAATTATTTGAATACCAATTTCGTGGTCTTAACCTTTTAATTACTAAATTGGTTATTCAATAATATTTTGACCATCAACTTTAACATTCTTCCTATAATCAGTTTTTTTTTTTTTTCAGTTTTTGTTCACGGGAACACAGAAATAAGTAGAAATAATATTTGACAAATCGATTAATTTTTTTGTTCCCGCCAATAAATCGGTTTAATTTCTGTGCTGGGGAATAGAAAAAATAAAATAAAAAAATGTTGGATTTGGATCCTTTTATGTGGAAAAGTAGTCATGTTATTTGATTACAATTACTGATTGATGATGAGATAAGAGAGAGAAAAATATATGATTTTTAAATGAGCGTAAATAATATAACTATTTTTTCACATTAGAGGATTCAAATCACAAAAAATTTGGTTTTTTTATTCTCGGATACAAAATGAGAACTCTTGTTTCTAGCAATCACCCACCACCACCACATATTTTAGGTATGCATGACAACCTTTCTAGAATCATTTTTTTTTCCTTCAATTTTTATTCTTGGGAACAGAAATAGGTAGAAATAGTATTTGATAAAATCGATTTATTTTTTTTGTTCCCGACAATAAATCGGTTTAATTTTTGTGCTGAGGAATAGAAAAAAAAAATTGGACTTTGATACTCTCATGTGAAAAAGTAGTCATGTGATCATGTTATTTGATTACAATCATTGATTGATGATGTGATCAGAGAGAAAAATATGACTTTTTTATTAAAAAAAATAAAAAAAAAAAATGAATGATTGTGATCAAATAACATGATCATTTTTTTGCATTAGAGGAATCAAATCCAAAAATTTCAGTTTTTTTTTTTATTCCCGGACAGAGAACACTTGTCACACTTTTAGTAATACCAATATTTTAGATTTAGAAAGGGATAGCCGCTTCACACTCTTAAAAATAAAATAAAAAATAAAATTGTGAGGAGATGAAGAACTCAACCACAACACAACCGTATGAAAAAATAAGATCAATGTAATAAAACTTCTCTTAACACATTTAAGTATCTCATTTTCTAGTGTTTTAATTTATTTATTTATTTTTAAATTGAGACGAAAAATATATGTTGTTGGTTTGTTAAAGAAATATACTAAAATGATAAGTTTACATATATTTTTAATTTATTTTATTTTTAAAATGATTTATAATTAAAATTAAAATAAATTTTTTTGTTTACAAATATTAACTAGGGAGAATATAATGTAGTTTGCAAGAGTTTGTAAACAAAAAAATTTATAAATATAACCTGGTCCATATACTAAAATGATAAGTTAATTAATATATGCTTGAATTAATTTATTTTATTTGTAAAATGATTTATAATTAAAATTTAAATAATTTTTTTTGCAAATATTAACTAATCCAGACATGCACTACACTGTAATTTGGGGGAAACTTATTCAAAAACTTCGCACGAATGAGAGAAGAAAAATCCATGATTCTCCTTTATTTCTTGAAAGCGCCCATTAGTGCGATTTTCGATTAGAATCGTAAGAGGCATAGCATAATCCAAATATGTTGAATCACTCATGTTATGATTTTTTTACATTCTTGTTCTTCTCGTTCTTTTATTTAGCTAATGTTTTTCATACAACATTCAGACCGAATGATTCTTGAAATTATGTCCCCACAACCACATGGTACGAGATATCTCTATTTTTCCACACGGGGCATCCTTAGAGTTACCCTACTTATTTCCCTCTATTCATAACCTTTGTTTCTTATTTGTTATCTCATCTGATTTCCTATTTAAATTCATTCCTGAAATAAATTTCAATGCCACATCCTTAACAAGAAGATATTATTTAATTACATACGAACCAAAAGTTACATTAGAACACAACAAATGTGGCAAGAAACCACTTTGCAATGTTCATCCATTTGGGAACCAGTAGGGAGCCGTTGCTCATTGACTTATTACTCATTCACCAAAGTCTAAACAGAAGATCCAAACACTACAAAGATAGAGAGATACTGTATAGTGTATACAGCAGAAAATTCAATCACACCATGACCAAATGGCTTGATCTTCCTCCGGAATTCCAAAATTACATGAGCCATGAGGCAGGTCGGAGTAATCAACATCTTCAAGTTTGGGAAATATGCACAGAGGCAATAGGGTCTTGCTCAAGTTATCTTCTTCATCCTGAGACAGATCAGAGTGATCAGGTTCAAACACATAGGAAGAATCACCGGTCTCCAGCAACCTTATCTCTGAATCAAACATGTGACTCTTGGCTGAACTTATGTCTTCCTGATTACAACCCCCAATGGAAACTTCTTCTGATCCTTCACCCTCCCAAGCTGAATCAATCAAAGGCTTTTCCAATGGCTCCACCAACCCATTTGTTTCAGCTCGTTCAACGTTTGCCTCTCCTTTCTCTCTTCCAAGCACCTTCTCTGTGAGGCTTGCCACCTAAATTGAAAGATCAGAAAACATTTCCATGAATGATACAAAAAGGGGTATTGTTGTTAGAGTGACACTCATTTACCTCGGTTTTCAATTTATCTTTCTCTCTGAGAAGGTTATCATAGTTGGCCTTAAGATCGTTATAGCTAGCTTGAAGGGAATCATAATCCTTCTCCAACTGTTTTGTCTTGCAGCGTGCTCGGCGATTCTGAAACCAAATCGCCACTTGCCGAGGCTGCAAACCAAGCTCCATGGCTAGTCGTGTTTTCCTTTCGGGTTCGAGCTTGTTCTCCTGATCAAAGCTTTTCTCGAGAAAATGCACTTGGTCCACGGAGAGTCGACGCTTCTTCTGATCAGGTTGATGAAAGTACTCATCCATGTCTTCATCTCCAGTTTCATCAGGATCATAAGGACGGAAGAACGAGCCATTACACCCCTTCCCTCCTTTAACATCTTCAAAGCTCATCATAGATCTTGAACCTGTACGAATAACCAAAGCTATTAGTTAATTATGTCAAAAAAATAATAATAACACACTCCTAAAGTTGCTTTTGTTGCAACTTGCAAGCCTGATTAATATAGAGCAACTCAAGGAGAATCATGCGGCGAGGTTAACAATGAATAAGAAAGCAGAGAGACCCATGATTAACCATAAAAATTGCAGTGAAATTCACAATAATTAAAAAAACTGTGTAGTAGAAACTTAGAAAGTCAACAACAAAACAGGATACGAGGAAGCAGAACAAACAACATTAACAAAACCGAAGTAAGTAAGAGCAGAGAGAGAGAGAGATTACCGAGGAAAGGAGAAGAAGAGGTAGAAAGAAAAAGAGAATCAAGAGGTTGAGAAGCGCAAGGAGTGAAATTGGAAGCATTTGAAGGACCACAGCAAAAGACTCTCCCAGCAGCCATATCAGACGGCGTTATCATTAATCTAACAAACCATGCGAGGTGGTAAAAATAATAAAATATTGAAATAAAGAAAAGATCTAAGGTTTGTGGCGAAAGAAGCTGGTGATGATGAGTGCGGTTATGTGCGATGTATGAGAACAGCAGCAGGGCACACCCATCACTTTCAGAAGAATAACAAGAGAAGGGAATCGAATTGGAGAAGTAGAATGGAATTGAATGAGAGTAATAAATTTTAGAGAGAGATAAATGGACACCGAGATAGATGGTCACTTTCCTTTATCGTGGGACTTCGGAGAAGAAGAGAGAATCCTGGGTTTATAATAAGCACATTCACTAAGATGGGAGTGTCTACTTTACCAACATACCCTTACATTATCTAAATTCAGCAAATTTTTAATATGCTGATCTCCTTCCATGGTCCTTTCATTAAGAAGGTGATATATGAATTTTTTATTTTTTTTCTCCTTTTTTTCTTCTCTCCTCAATTTCTCTTTCACTCTCTCCTTCACCCCCACCCAATCACCCATAAGCCGGGAGTGCTAAATTTAAGCTCCTAAGTTCACCAATAAACAATATTTCAAAAATTTAATAGGTGATTGAATAAGTAAAACTATTACTTTATACTTTTCTAGCAAATATACACCAATATGTTGAGAAGAAAACAATGTGCGTGCTTGGTTTTTTTTTTATTGTCATGCAAGCATAAAAGGTGTAATGAATTATCCGCACCTTGGCTAATAGCCTCTAAATGCATATCATGTATATTGCATACTATATGTTGCTATGTATATTCTAGCAATTTCAACAATATTTTTAGAAACACTAAGTTGAAGGGAAGACTTGACAAAACTAGACAATAGAGTTGAGTTTAAATATTCAATTCACAATATACTATTGAAAAGCACCGGTTTCAGAATAATTCCGTGAAATTTGTCTTAGTATACATAGATAGATTGATGTCATTTGTAAAGAAAAATTCTCATTTGTGTTATTTGTCTTCATCTTAAAATGAAGTAAAACTCTTTGTAAACTTCATCAAACTATGAAAAAATGAAACGAAACCTCAACAAGTTTGTAATTCAATTTACATAAAATTCCGTTGGATTTGAATCCCCGGAGTTATGACAACTAATTAACATAATCAAGTTAATTCTCACATGTAAGGCTCGCATACTTTCTTTCTCTTTCTCTCACTGCACCTTGTAGCATAAGATCCAGATCTAGTTTAGTCTTAATTCAGATGTTCAATACATTATCAAGTTAATTGTTTTATTATTATTCAAGGTTTTACAAGTTTTAATGGTACACAAGTTTTAGCTGTTTAATATTTTAACAAAATGGGAGAGGGAGTACAAAGCCGACCCTAGTTCTCAGTTCCCCTTTCAGTGTATTTTCACCCTTCGTGGTACTTTTGTTCATTCTCTTGGGTGTTTCTCAAATAAAGGAATGCTACTCTCTCTTTTGGTGGCAGCTCTTTATATATATATGTTTTTTCTAGTTCATGAAATAAATTTTCAAATAAATTCATTTAATTTTTTTTATTTGGTAGACAATTTCCTTTAAATTTTTAAATATTGTATCTTTTGGATATACATAATAGTTTAGGTTTTAAAATTTTATTTATGTATTGGTAAATATAAAACTGTTATCATTGGTTTCTTATATATTTATCAAACTTTATTTTTAAGAAACAGTGTATTAAGGTTGTTAAAATCGAGATTTTAAGTAAATTCTTAAGGGGGCTAAAAGATCGTAAAACGTACAATCGTAATGTAAAAAAATCGTTAAAAATTATAAAAACGTAAAAGCATTTGGAATATTGATAAAATCGTTTTGATGAATTTTTTTCCGTAAAAACATAAAATCGTAATGATAAATCGAGATTTTAAAAACTATGCAGTATATACTATGTGATACCTCTTTTGGTAATGAAAAATTGCATCATCTTCATTATTTTATAGATCAGAGCAAAGTATCGGTTAATTTTAAGTGAAGATTATATTTATTTCTTAGTAGATATTATACATTGCAAGTGATACTAATTTTTTTTCTAAATGAATGAATTCAAGTTTAAGATAAAAAGTAAGGGCATATTAAATTTGTTAAAATATATTTCTAAAATAAATATATTTTTACATTAAATAAATATGTATTGACCTTTAGATAATTTTGTAAATTATGATTATGAGGAGGATATTTATACTATTATTTTTTTCCACTACCAATTCATTACCTCTCTAATCATTGTTGGGTTAATATCTTTTTTCTCTTAAAAGTCTATGTAGAGGAAAAAATAATAATTTTAATATTGTAACTATACATTCCACGGAATATATAGTTATAGTGGATGATAGTAGATTATAGTGAAAAAAGTGTTAATATGAATATCCTATGATTATTATATATTTTATAAAAGGAAAAAAAGAATTTGCTTTTGATGCAGAAATTTTTTTTTCGTCATACTTACATAAAAGTGAGTAGGTCCTATTATAATGAAAAGAAAGAAAAAATATTAATCAGATATAATAGAATCCACTCCCTTCTATATGAGTATAACAAAAAAAATATATATGCAACAAAAGTAAAAATATTTTTTTATAAATCTAAAAATAAATATAACAGGAAGTCTTTCCGGTAATTATTTAAGGGGTATTTTTTTATTGCAAAATAATAAAGATTCTTCAAATAGATACATAAGAAAAAAGCAATTAGAGTGGATCCCATATAAGATTTGTGCAGGCACAAATATTGCTTTTTCTTATGCAATGTAAAAAATATTATCCCTTGTAGACAAATATTTTTTTGATTGTCTCTGACTTTTTGGTATTTACAAACGTGCTGGGTCTCCTGCCGCTTGCTCGACTTGTTCATATCTGATTGGGCCACCTTGACGGCCCACCAACCAACCTTGTCACTTTCAATTTATTACTTTATTATTATAATTTACTATAAATCATTTTTGTATGGCCTCTGACACACATCTCTTTCTCTAACGTGGCCTTTCGATTTGGACTGTTCCTCTCAAATCAAATCAGCCGTAACGAACGCTCAACCTTGAGTTGATTAATTATAATTTTGAAGGATTTTATTAATCTTACGCAATTGAGAGAAGTTCTCTCGATAGTATAAAGATAATTAAAGTGGGTAAAAATGAGCTGGGTTGGATTAGTAAAAATGAGCTAACTTGCGGATCAAACGAGTTAGTTTGCGGGTTGAGTTTTTTTTTAATAAAAAAATACAAAATATAACATACAAAAAACGGACAAAACTCATATATGTTGTTATCATTTTTTTTCCTTCTCTAAACCTAGGTCCCTAATTTTCTCACATCCTGCCAATTTTATATTGTTAGGATGTGTTAGCTCTGTTTGGTTCAAATATCTTATCCACTTAGTAATAAGTGTTTCTGATTGTTTCTTGACGTTGATGCAAATTTGTTGTAAAGAAAATTCGCAATTAAAATATTTTGTTTTTTTTTTCTTATTTTGTAACCCTTTGTTTAAACTAATGGAAGCCACATAGCTGGTGCATTAATATCACAAGGTCATTTAAATAGGCTGAAAACGAGCCAACCCGCGAGCAATTTTCGAGCCAACCCGCGAGCCAATTTTCAAGCCAACCCGCGAGCTATTTTTTCAAGCCAACCCACGGGCCATATTTTTGAGCCAACCTCACCCGACTTGGCTCAGGTTGGGTTGGGTTTTCTGGCTCACTTTTTTTGTTCGAGCCAACCCTAACTCGGCTCGTTTTTTTCGGGTTGAAAGTGGTTTGGGTCGGGTCGGGTTGGCCCGTTTTGCCAACCCTAAAGATACCCGATTTTTAAATAAGAAAAAATGTTTGTCTTATTAAATGATACAACTTGTGTCATTTCTTTTTTACAAAGGGATAGGACCCACATCTTTATATTTTTTTTCCCACTCCATTTTTTTCTTTATGTATCTCTTCCTCTATGTTAAATGACACAACTTTTTTCACCAAAAAAAATGACACAACTTTGCATCATTTAAACTGATATACACTTTTTCCTTTAAATAATGACACTTCTGTATAAATTTTATCTGCGTCATATATATATATATATATATATATATATATATATATATATATATTTGTACAGCCATTTTAAACAAGGTTATCTATAATTATCCCAAAAATTACGTCATTTTGATTAATAATGAGTGTTTCGGTATGATAAAAAAAGATTACGAAAACTCTCTTTATTGATTTACGTAAAATTACAGAAACATCATTCATTAATCAAAACGATGTAATTTCTGAGATAGCTATAAATAACCTTATTTATAGTGGCTTATAAATATTTATCCCTATATATATATATATATATATATATATATATATATATATATATATATGAAAAAGCAATAAAAATACACGATCACTGCATTGAACACCTGCCATGACAACTCTCAAGAATTAACTAAATGCCACGTTCTGTAAACAAAATTTTGTCAAAATATCATGCCACCTAACTCGCTACAATACTTGGAGAGTTAGGTGTGGACATATGACAGAAGGTGCATGGGCCACGTAAGTCGTTATGCAGTGTAGTGAGATTACGTGAAGTCAAACGTGTTATGCAGCGTAGCAGGTTACGTTAGAGACAATTTCATTAATCGCCACCAACCCGCCAATGTAATTTCTGCCAAAAAATATGGGTTATAAATGAACCCACCCCGTTTTATATAGTGGCTTGACGGGCCAACCCACCAACCCGCCAATTAAATAAAAATTAATTAAAATCCAAAAAATAAATTATATTTTATATATATTATATATATATATATATATATATATATATATATATATATATATATGAACTTATATATAGATAACATTTGTCATGAATAAAATTATTATTCTTTAATTTTTCTAAGAAGTACTAAGATAAAAAAAAATTGGATATCACAAAAAATTAAGGAATAATGAAATACTACCTAATTGTAAAAAAAAAAAAAAAAAAAAAAAAAATTATAACCCGGCGGGGCAACCCCCCCCCCCGCGGGGTGAACCCATTTCGACCCACTAAGTCGTTATGCAGTGTAGTGAGATTACGTGAAGTCAAACGTGTTATGCAGCATAGCCACCTCTAGGTTACGTGTGTGTCATAAAATAATTTAAATTAATATAGATTGAATTAAACTAAAATAATTAACAAACATAAATTACATTTAATTCATTAATACTCCTTAATTAAATTAAATTAAATGACTTATAAGTTCAAAAAAATTAAGGTTACTTAAACTAATATAAATGAAATTAATTAACACTCCTAAAAAAATTAATTAACACTTATAAAATAATTTAAATTAATATAGACTGAATAAAACTAAAATAATTAATTTAAATTATTTTATAACTTTAATTAATTATTTTTAGGAGTGTTAATTAATTTTATTTAATTTAGTTTAAGTTATATTAATTTTTTTAGCCGTTAAGTAATATAATTTAATTTAGAAGTGTTAATGGATTAAATGTAATTTATGTTTGTTAATTATTTTAATTAAATACAGTCTATATTAATTTAAATTATTGTATGATACACATGTAACATGCTATGCTGTGTAACATGATTGTCATGTGTCTTAAAAACTGACTAAACATGCTATGTTCCATAGCATGTTTGACGCCACATAATCTTGTTACACATTGTGCAACGACTTACGTGATCATACATCTTCTATCACGTGTCCACACTTAATTCGCCAATGATGAATTAGGTGACGTGATATTCAAGTAATTTTTCAACACATCTATCAAATAAATTGGTGAAAAGAAATAATGTAGCACCAAACTCTAAGTAGTGATCCAAATGGGCCAAACAGTGCGCGACTCTACTGGCTTTCCTTAAAGGACGAGAGAAATTAACAATACAGTATCTGTTCACCGGTTACTTAATATTTATTGGCTTAAATTATATGCGGTAGGGTATCTTTACCACCAAAAACATTTATCACATTTACATTCAATTTAATCATTGTTGATTTCCGTCAATCTAATAGTTATAATTTATTGAAAATTAATAATTAATTATTGGAGATTGTTAATTGGTTTAGATATTAGATTGTTTAGATATTGGAGATTGTTAGGATCTTAGAGATTCTGTTTGTAACTATAGATAATATTTGTTTAGGAGTTTAGATATTGGAGATTGTTAGGATCTTAGAGATTCTGTTTGTAACTATAGATAATATTTGTTTAGGAGTTTAGATATTGGAGATTGTTAGGATCTTAGAGATTCTGTTTGTAAGAGTTTGTTTTGCTCCTCTTTCCAGTACGTAGCCTTTGTATTGGTTTGCCTATTTAAAGGCTTCTTTTGAATATAATACTAACACAATCAAAATACCAAGTTTATTTTGGTATCACAGCCTTCCTGATAAACCACGCTTTCCGCAAAGTTTGTGAAGACAAGTGTGAAAGCTAGCCCTACGAGTATGGCCAGAGAAGGAGCCAGCAAGTTGAAGCCGTCGGACCCGGCGTCCCCGTATCACCTGGCAAACTCAGATAGCCCAGGCATTTTGCTTACAACTGTATTGCTACGCGGAGAGGCCAACTACGAAAATTGGGCTAAGCTCATGAAAAACGCACTTAAGGCCAAAAATAAGTTGGGATTCATAACCGGAGTCATGAAGAAACCAGACGAGGAAGACGCAGAAGAATGGCGAGCTTGGGAGATGTGTAACTCGATGATCAATGGCTGGATACACAACACCATTGACCCAAAGCTCCAACCATTCATCAAATGCTTTGATGAGGTGAAGGATCTTTGGGACGACCTAAAAGAAAGGTATGCTGTGGAAAATTTCTCCCGTCAGTACCAGCTCAAAACGAGCTTGGCTAATATAAAACAACTTGGCAGCAGTGTGGGAGAATACTACACAAAGCTGCGAGGAATATGGGACGAGCTTGAAGGGAGCAAAGCTCGCAAGGCGTGTGCATGTGGAGATAAATGTGCATACGCGAAGGAGACTGAAGAAGAGAGGGAACATGAACGAGTCTACCAATTTCTTATGGGTTTGGACGAAGCCATATTTGGCAACTTACGGTCACAAATATTGAATAGCTCGCCCCTGCCTTCTGTGAACAAAGTGTATGCCACGGTTACACAAGAAGAAACTCACCGTAACATAGCGCGTAATCAAGAAGAAAGAGCGAACGTGGTGGGCTATGCATCGCGTGTTGAATCCAAGGAGAAGATGGAGAAAACAGTGCAACGTGTGCCCTTTGAGAAACAGACTGAACGGCAACGTGTGCCATTTGAGAAACAGACTGAACGGTTCCCATGTCCTCACTGTGGAAAAACTAACCACGATCCTTCCAAGTGCTGGAATATCATTGGATTCCCACCAAATAGAACCGGTGGACGAGGGCGAGGAAGAGGACGTTCGGGGGGACGTTATATGCAGGAGCATGCGCATGCAGCGGTGACTTGGGATAACAACCAACGTGTGATGTCTCAGCCATCTGACACCCCGCAGCAGGTCACTACAAACTCGATACTGACACCAGAAATTGTCAACAAGTTGATGGCACTGATCGATCAACCACGGTCATCAAGTGAAAAACTCTCTGGTAAGAATACTCATATCCAATGGCTTGTGGACAGTGGAGCCTCTCGTCACATGACAGGGTCCTTAAACCTTTTACAAAAAATCACAAATATTCAACCTTTGTGTGTAACCTTGCCAAACGGATCTGTCACGTGTGCAAAAAAGGAAGGAACTGTTGTACTTGATGGACAATTAGATCTGGAAAATGTGTTATATGTGCCTCAATTGAGATGTAACCTGATTTCCGTCTCGCAATTGTTGAAACACAACAGAAATATAGTGACGTTTACTGATAAAAGTTGTTCTTTGCAGGACCTAATGCTGAAGAGGGAGATTGGTTTGGGTGAACTTAGTGATGGAGTATATGTGTTTCAGTCCACGCGTGCTTCAGCTTCAACAGTTCGAGCAGGAAAATCTGTGGAGTTGTGGCATAACAGGCTAGGACACCCGTCATATCAAGCATTGTCTTTGATTCCAGAATTTAATTTTGTTTTGAATAAAGATGTAATTAATAAGGCATGTGAAGTTTGTCAACGTGCCAAACAAACTCGATCTGTGTTTCCTTTAAGCTATTCCCGAAGTAAGGATTGTTTTCATTTAGTGCATTGTGATACTTGGGGACCTTACAAGACTTCTTCTTTCTCGGGTGCTCATTATTTTTTAACTATTGTGGATGATTTTAGTAGGAGTTTGTGGGTATATATGATGGCAGACAAAAGTGAAACTTATGATCGAGTAAGTAAATTCCTGGCTATGGTAACTAATCAATTTGGTAAGAGTGTGAAAACAATACGTTCTGATAATGGGACGGAATTCAAATCCAATAAAATAATGAGGCTCCTTAGTGAGAAAGGAATTTTGCAGCAAACCACGTGTGTCTATACACCACAGCAGAATGGTAGGGTAGAAAGGAGACATAGACATATTCTTAATGTGGCAAGAGCATTGGTCTTTCATGCAGGTATGCCAGTTGAATTCTGAGAAGAAAGCGTCCTCACTGCAGCGCATTTGATCAACAGAACACCCACAAAAATCCTTCAAGGAAAGTCACCTCATGAAGTACTAAATGGAGAAGCACCAGATTACAGTACCTTGCGCACATTTGGATGCTTGTGCTATGCTAACACCCGACCCAAACCTCATGACAAATTTGCCTCACGGTCACGACGTTGTGCCTTCATTGGGTATCCCACTGGACAAAAAGGTTGGAGATTGCTGGATTTGGAAACACAAGAACGATTTGTATCAAGGGATGTTACCTTTCAAGAAAATATATTCCCATTTCAAGCCAAACCAAGAGATGAGCCTGTGCCTAACTCACCTCCAGCACAACCCGCAATCGACAAGGAGACTATGGTGAGAGAACAACCTTCTGAACTTCCAATTCTTGAGGAACCAGTTTCGGAGGAAAGGGGGAGTGACTCTCGTTTGGAAAAAAGTCCTTATATAACAGCTTTCCAGCCTCCATTAGAAGATCGTCCGATTACAACGGAACATGCAGTGCAGCACTCCTCTCCTCGACGTCAACCACGTGCACGAAAGCCGCCCTCCTACCTGCAGGACTACGCGTGTCATATGGCTGAAACACATTCACCTCCCACCGTCCACACCAATCTCACCTCAGGTATTCAGTATCCAATGAGTAATTATGTTAGTTTGAATAATTTTTCTGCGCAACATCGAGCTTTTGTTGCAGCCATCGATGCAGGTCAAGAACCTAAAAACTTTCGCGAAGCCATGAATGACTCACGATGGGTGGAGGCCATGAGATTAGAAATTAATGCATTGGAGGATAATGGCACTTGGCACATCTCTGAATTACCTCCAGGAAAACATGCTCTTCCAAGCAAATGGGTCTACAAAATTAAATATAAATCTGATGGAACTGTGGAACGCTATAAGGCACGACTAGTGATCGCCGGAAACCATCAAATTGCCGGAGAAGACTACAGCGAGACGTATGCACCCGTTGCGAAGATGGTGAGTGTTCGGACGCTGCTGTCAGTAGCTGCTGCTAAAAACTGGGACTTACACCAACTTGATGTGCACAACGCTTTCCTGAATGGCGATCTAAGCGAAGAAGTTTACATGCGATTTCCACTAGGTTTCAGCAATGGTTCAAACAATAAGGTATGTCGTCTTGACAAATCTCTCTACGGCTTGAAACAATCTCCGAGAAACTGGTTCTCCAAACTGAGCACATCCTTGACAACGTATGGTTTTGTCCAATCAAGAGCGGACTACACACTGTTTACACTTCAAAGAGGAGCCACTTTCTTGGCCCTTTTAGTGTACGTAGATGATATCATCTTGGCAGGGAATGACACACAAGCATGCAGTGACGTGAAAGCCTACCTCAATCGGTGCTTCAAAATCAAAGATCTGGGACACTTGAAATACTTCTTGGGTATCGAAATTGCCCGTAGCAAGAAGGGCTTGTTCTTATGTCAGCGAAAGTATGCTTTAGACATTCTTTCTGAGGCAGGTCTTAGTGGATGCAAACCATCACATTCTCCTATCGAGCAAAATCATCGCCTGGCTTTGGAGGAAGGGCCAGCATGTGAGAACCCTGAACGATATAGGAGACTGATTGGGAAGTTAA
>JAVKPL010006735.1:0-15000 GCA_032173675.1 Gastrolobium villosum
TTGCCAGCTCTGCTCTGGTGAAGTATATCGGGGGGGGTTCGGGTTCATCGAAGTTTGGCTTAAAAGTTGGCCGGTCTCTAATGGACATGACCTCTTTTAAGTATTTCCTTCGGGCGTTCGCCGAGTCTCCTCCGCCACCCAGTCCCCCACTGATCACATTACATTCAAATTCTGCTTCAGGAAAAGTCTCCATTCTGTCGTCGACTTCCTTGCCCTTGGCGTTGCGGTCTTGCCTCTGGTCTCTTTTGTCTCCTCGCCTCGGACTTCGGCTTCGGCTCCGGCTTCGGCTTCGACTTTTCTGTCTGGGTTTGTTGTTCTTCTTACCTTGCGTACGAATTATGTACTGTTTTAACTTTCCTTCTCTGACGTGTTTTTCAATTGCGTCTCGAAGGTCCCAACAGTCATCCGTGATGTGGCCGTTTTGGTCGTGGAAGGCGCAATATTTGCTTTTGTCCAATCCGCTCTTTGCCCTAAGGGGGCGAGGTCGGTCGACGTTTCTCATCTCGGTCTGGGCTACTTCTCGCCAGATCCTGGATCTGGGCACGTTTAATGGTGTATAGTCCTCAAACTTCGTTCTGGGAGAACGATCTTCCGTCTTCTTCTCGCGAGTGTCGTTCCCTTTTTTGGACCCCTTGTGGTCCCGATCTCTACCGTTCTTCTTATTTGGGCTTCTTCTGGACGGGCTCCGCCCACGAGAGTCGACGTATGCCTGCTGCATATCCTCCACGTCGATGTATTTGTCGGACCTACGTCGGAATTCTTCGAGGTCATTGACCGGGTTCTTGTAGATCGACCTTGCGAGGGGGAGTCGCCATCTAATCCAGAAATGATTAGATGGAGGTGCACAGCTTCAGTGAGACCGCGGACCTTCAGTGCTGCATCTTTGAACCTATCAAGGTATTTCCTTAATGATTCATTGTCTTTCTGACGAATTCTTCCCAGCGCGTAGGCCGGCATGGGGTGCACCTTGCTGGTTGCGAAGTTTAGGCGGAAAGTTCGCGCTAAATCTTCGAACGAGTCAATTGAGTTTTTGGGCAACCTGGTGATCCAGGTCATTGCCTGTCCCGTTAGGGTTGTTGCGAAAATTCTGGCCTTGATGGGTCCTGTAATCCCATTAAACAGCATTTCGGTTTTGAAAGCCTCCAAGTGGGCTTCTGGGTCTTGGCTCCCATCATACGGAGGTATTCTGGTGCTCTTGAACCTTGGGGGGATGGCCAGGTTCATTAATCTTTCCGTAAACGGGCTGTCGTTAGCTTCATCGTCGTTCAGATAATTTTGGTTGTTGGCGGCGATGTTGGCCTCCTACCTCTTGCTGATTGCCGAGGTGTTGAGACAGGGTTTCCAGGACGTTGACTTCAGGAGCGGACGTGTTATGGGGTTGGGAGGCTCCATTACCAGCAGTAGCATTTCCACCCATGTTTTGGTGCTGGTTCCCTCCGTCCTGAGCCTGTGGCCCGCTTCCGGTTCCACCTTCAGCAGTCCGGTTTCGTAGTTCAGCCTCCAGCGTGGCCATTCTCTCAGCATCTAGTCGTTGTTGTGTTAGGAATCGGTTTTCCATTTCCTGCATCCGCTGGAGGATTGCTCCCATTGCCATCGAAGTTACATTCGGTGGCTCGGGTTGACGATTCACAGTCGTTGTGTTTCCAATCGGTGGTCTAAGAGGCGGCCTCTGTGATCCGACCTCTTCGACTTGCACGTCCACCAGAACCGGGCTAGCTGAAGCCTGGAGCTGCTCCAAACCAGACATTTGGGATGGCCCCTGAGCATTGCCCGACGTGGATCTTGTGTTGGTCATGGTGTTATGGGAATCGAAATTTACCGAGTTCCCACAGACGGCGCCAATGTTAGGTCCGAGGTAGACCGTATTGCTATACCGGATGGTATGCGCTCAGAGATGATGTATATGCCCAATTTACTAGGCTATATGCCGAGGTCCCAATCACTGCGCACCAGCAATAGGCTTTATAACCAGGGGGTGTTGTGTGTGCACAATGAGTGGAATAAGCTAGGCGATTCAGAGGTGTGTACCTGAGATGTCTGAGTTCTTATTTATAGAGGTACCTGGCTCGGCTGCTGAGCTCCATTGTTGAGATTTCGTCCGACTTGGTCGGCCTCAACGGGCATGTTTGGGTCAGTTGAGATCTTGCCATATCTCCATCCGAGATATTCTCGGAAGACGGTTGAGCGAGCTCTATCCGTAACATATATATATATATATATATATATATATATCTTTCATCTTTCACACTTGACTCCATTTTTTTAATAGCATTCTTCACTTTTTTTACTTAAAAATATATTCTTCGTATTATTATTATGGGATAGGATATTGTGACACTCAAGTTATGTTACACCCATGTAACACCCAGTCAATCTCACCGTTAGATCGCTTATATTGATCCAACGGTTATATTTATTTTCATCTTTGTATGGTCATGATTTCCCAAATTTAATATTTTATATTTATTTCTACCTTTGTATGGTTATAATTTCTCATATTTAATGCTTTCACTTTAAATGTGGAAATCATGATTATACAAAGGTAGAAATAAATATAACCGTTGGATCAACATAAGCGATCCAATGGTGAGATTGACTGGGTGTCACATGGGTGTAACATAACTTGGGTGTCACAATATCCTATCCCTTAATAATAGGGATATGTATTATTAATATAATAATGTAATGTGAAAAATCTCAAGACTCGGGACTATTATGACTTGTACTAACTAAAGTTGCACATACATATTCTTAATGTAATTAGTAATCTACTTCATTTGGGAAAAGTTGTTCATAATAATATTATGGATTTAATTGGGATCAAACGGTTGAATATGTAGGCTCTAAAAAGTGTATGGCTCTTGAGAAGACTGAAGAGGCTCTCCATTAGTTCATCGGGACATTTTCTAAAGTGAGAATTGTTGGGAAATCGGTTCCCTCAAGCTCGGCTTCACAGTCTTTGTGCGGAAGTCAATCAGCAAGATCCTGGATCTCGGATCTCGGCAAATACCTCGACCTGAACTTCAGCAGGTCGGGCAGTGCAGCGAAAAAACGAAAAATCACAAATGGAGAGAGAAGGAGAACAAAAATAGATTTAATATTGGAAAACTTTCTCCAATGAAGAAGTAAAAACTCGCGGGACCTAGTCCAGATCAAAAATTCACTATGAGAATAATGGTTACAAATAATCAAGATTCACCAATGTGGTGGTTAACATAACCTCTACAACAATGGTGATTGTCAAACTCTCTTAGGATAATTCACTCAAACTCTCTCTAGAGATCTCTCAAATACAAAGCATAAAGCTTTGCTCAAATAATTTTCTCTCAAATATCTAAAAATCTCTTCTTACCTAGCCTCCACCCACAACTAATATATATATATATATATATATATATATATATATATATATATATATATATAGGGGTGAGAGCTAGGGTTAGGGTTTTTAGGAAATCCCTCAATGGGCTTGGGCTTAGCATTGAAGGAGGAAGCCCAACAAATTTCCCCCTCCGACTTCAATGCGTCGGCTTCAGCATCAAGTCGGCTCCTTCACAGCAGCTTCAAATTTCCTTGCTGAAACCGGCTTCGTCATAATGCCGGACCAATTTTGGTCAGTGTGCACTTTGACGAGTTCGAGCTCTCCACCTTCCACCACATCCCGGATCCAGTGATACCCCACATCAATGTGCTTAGTGAGGGAGTGATAGGTCGAATTCTTCGCAAGATGGATTGCGCTTTGATTGTCACAACCCAGCTCGTACTTGTCTTGATCATGGCCGAGTTCCATGAGGGACTTCTTCATCCACAACATCTTTTTGCTTGCCTCAGTAGCGGCAATGTACTCAGCCTCAATTGTCGATAGTGAAACACATTTCTGAAGTCTTGGTTTCCAAGAGACAGCTCCTCCGACAAATCTCATCATTTATCCCGTTGTCTACTTCCTCGAGTCGAAATCTCTCCCTAAATCAAAATCTGAGTAGCCTTGCAACTCGGCTTTGCCTTCTCCAAAACGGAGACATATGTTAGTCGTACCTCGGAGGTACTTGAAGATCCACTTTACTGCTTCCCAGTGCTCTTTGTCGGGGTTTGACAAATAGCGGCTTACCATTCCAACAGCATATGCCAAGTCGGGTCTAGTGCAAACCATTGCATATATCAAGCTTCCAATGGCGGATTGGTACGTGACCTTCAGCATCTCATCTTTGTCTTCATCAGATCGCGGACATTGCTTTTGTTTCAGCTTTATGTGTCCGGCTAGGGGGTACTCACTGTTTTGGCTTTGTCCATGTTGAATCTCTTCAGAATCTTCTCAATATACTTCTCTTGACTTAGTCACAGTAGCTTCTTTTGTCTATCTCAGATGATCTTGATTCCGAGAATCTGCTTTGCAATGCCGAGGTCCTTCATTGCGAAGGACGCGCTCAACGTTTTTTTCAGTGCTGCTATCCTCAATTTGTCTTTCCCTATAATAAGCATGTCGTCAACATATAACAACAATATCATAAAATCTCCGGCCTCATACCTCTTCACAAATACGCAGTGGTCGGCTTCTGTCTTCTCAAACTTGTGATCAGTCATAAATGATTCAAACTTCTTGTACCACTGCCGAGGTGCTTGCTTCAAGCCATAGAGGCTCTTCTTCAACCGACATACCAAGTCTTCTTGGTCTGGAGCTCCGTACCCCTCAAGATGCTCCATATATATTTTTTCTTCTAGATCACCGTGAAGAAATGCAGTCTTCACGTTCATTTGTTCTACCTCGAGGTCCATCGAAGCAGCCATAGCTAACACGGTTCGGACCGAGGTCACAGGAGAGAAAATATCTTCAAAGTCTACTCCTTTCTTCTGATTGTAGCCTTCCACTACAATCCGGGCTTTGTATCTCGGCTTCTGCCCATTCTCTTCATTCTTTATCTTGTAGACCCATTTATTTTTCAGAGCTCGTCTTCCTTCTGGCAACTCGGTCAACTCATAAGTCAGATTCTCGTGCAAAGACTTCATCTCGTCTTGCATTTCCTTTTCCCATTCTTCTTTCTCTAAGCTCGTTACAGCCTCATCATAACTCTGAAGCTCATCGTCTTCAGCAATAACGGTGTATTCATCATATGTGTATCTTGTAGAGGGTCTTCTTTCTTTAGTTGAATATCTCGGCTGTTCTTCGGCTTGAGAATCCGGTTCATCATTCTCATCCCGGATCTCATCATCAACTCGGACTTCAATGTCTTGGTCATCAATTTCTTCATTTTCATGATTTTCTCCCCCTGCTTCAGCTCGGACAGGAGGCATGGATTCTTCACGTCTGACAGTAACTCGGACTTTGGGCTTCGAGATGTCATGAATGGTCTCATATTCATGAAAGATCACATCTCGACTTCTTACTATCTTCTTATTGATTGGATCCCAAAGTCGGAACCCGAACACACATCTCGACGAACCAAGATAAATGCATTCTTTAGTTTTCGCAACGAGTTTAGCCCTTTCATCTTTAGTGATATGCACGAAGGCTCGACATCCAAACGCCTTTAGTTGATTGTAGGCCACTTTCCGACTTGTTCAGACTTCTTTTGGAATTTCTTCTTCAAGTGGCCGTGATGGTGAGAGGTTGATCAAGTCAACAATAGTTATGACGGCTTCTCCCCAGAATAATTTCGGCAATCCGGCATTGGAAAACATACTTCAGACTTTCTCTTTAATAGTACGGTTCATTCTCTCAGCAAGTCCATTCAACATTCAACTGTAGAGTCTTTGGGGGCGTCTTCTCAAGTCGGATCCTGGCCGCTCTGCAGTATGCATCAAAAGGGCCGCAATACTCACCATCATTGTCAGATAGGACCACCTTCAATTTCTTGCCAGTCTCCCTTTCAACCATACAATGGAATTCTTTAAAGGATTGGAGTGTCTGGTCTTTAGACTTCAACAAATAAACCCACGCTTTGCGTGAGTGGTTATCAATAAAAGAAACAAAATACTGAGCTACTCCAAGTGATCTTTCGGACATAGAGCAAAAATCAGTATGGACGAGGTCAAGAATATACCTGCGCCTTCTGGGTTGATCCGATTTCACGAAAGAAACCCGGTGCTGCTTTCCAACTAGGCAGTGCGTGCAACTCTCCAACGCTTGACCTTTCAACCGGTCAGTAATCCTTTCTTGTGCAGAATCTGAAGCCCTTTCACGCTCATGTGGCCGAGGCGCTTGTGCCATAACTAAAGCTCAGTTCATCTCAAACAAAATTGGCTTCTCCGTCATTGACCTTTCCTTACATCACGTATAAGGAGCCTTCCTTTTTACTCGGTTCATCTCAAACAAAATTGGCTTCTCCTTTGGTTTGGTTTGGTTTGGTTTGGTAATTTGTTATCTTCTTTGATATTTTTTTTTTGGTACATCTTCTTTGATATTTAATTTTCAGTATAATGAACAAATTAAATTTTTATATTTTGGGGTTCGCAAAAGTTTTACCATACAATACAATGCGGACTTCATTTGGATTTATGCATGATAATGACTTGCCTTTTTGTAACATATGAACCCTCCATTTGTTTTTCTTGTATACTATCTTCCACGAAACTGCTATGAGGAACGTGGTAGTACATCAATGGGGGCTACTACGGACAATTCAAGTTTGAATCCCCAGAGTTTTCATAATTGTTTTGTTCATGCGAGCCCAGTTGGATCTCGAAAATCTATTTTTTCTATCTTGATAATTGATGTCGGTGTGTCATATCTGTCAAAGATTTTCATGTATTTTCATATGTATTTTTTCTATCTTGATAATTGATGTCGGTATGCATTCTCACCTTTAATGGGTCTCACTTTGTTTTTGACCTAGCATTTTTTCTCTTGCAGTTTTTTTCCTCAATGGGTTTTTGTCATGCTCTTTTTTTTTCATTTTTCTTATTCGTTGTTCTAGATGTTTGTGCAATAATATTCGAATTCCTGATTTAAAATATCTGGATTTATTGATGTTCTTCGCTTCTGTCAATTGTGCTATTAAAGTTTGTGTAAGATTTTACGTGGTACAGAGAATCTGTGGGATGATCAAAATAAATTGTTGCAATTCACTTGTCTTAAAAGCTTTTATTTGGTTTTTCTTTTAAAGTTTGTAGGCTTAGCTTTCAATTTGTATTTACAGTCTTTAAGTGTGAATCCACATGGCTAGTTCCTTTTGTTTATGTCAACATTTGCATTATATATATGTCAGGTGCATGACTGTCATTAGAATCTCACTTTTAACAGCAATGATGAAACAGAAGATGATTGTTCTTAGCTTTTCTCTTGCACATTTTTTTCCTCAATGTGTTTTTGTCATGCTCTTTTTTTTGTGGTCAATTATGATTAGCTACTATGCTTCGATCATTGTATTGTTTGGTTTTGTTCATTGTCCATTTGGGACATTGCATTGTTGTTAATTTTTTTGTGTCATGTTAAAGAATTGGGTTAATTTTGACCAGTGAGTTATAAAAATGTAATAGCACTTTATGGATTGTGGTTGTTAATTTATAGAGTAATCAATTTGTGGTATACTTGGGTTTAATTATTGAAGAAATTGATGGTAATAAAATTATGGTGCTGGTAAATTTTTTTATTAATTTGTTTTAGGATGGGGAGCAAAACAATTTTCTTCCCTTAAATATATGTCAAATGATATATATATATATATATATATATATATATATATATATATTATTCTATCTTTGTTACATCATAATCTTAAGATAGAGAAAAATTATAAAGATTAATTGAGATTCTAATATAATAATATTTGAAAGTGGTAGATATTAAAAAAAAGTTGGTAAAATAACTTATATATATGATTTTGTACCTCTCCTATAAAATGAGAGGTTCCGAGATTCCTAGAGTGAGAACAATTCACGAGATTTTTAGAAAGAAAAAAAAAACAAAATGAGGCACGATTTTCGTTGGGTCACCAATACGAGAAAACGCTTCTCCAGCAACAAGAGAAGTGTTTTTTTTCCATATATATAGACTAGAGTGTCATGCCAGTTTGAGTATAATATGCAACAAGATGTTGAATAGCCACATGTAGAAAATTGAAATCAGAAAGTTGCAAGTAAATTAAATGAGCATGATCTGTATTCGCACATTGTAGTCGTTTAGGGTATCTATCAACGTATTCTAGCAGTTGAATGGTGCAGAAACAATGAAATCAAATGCATCTAATAAACCTCAGAACTTCTTCATACAAGTGGTAATGAATATTTGTTTGTGCGAAAGACGGATGGGGATGCAATATGCTGTGACATATTCATTGAAATGAAACAAAATAAAGACAGAAATGACTCTTTATTATATATATATAAAGAGAAGAATATAGAAACACTATTCATTCTGAAGTTAAACATCCATAATAGAAGAAGATTACAAATAAACCCTACTTTAAATGAAAGAATTTATTTTTCCAACTCTCATCAGTTGAAATCCTTAAGTCGCTTTTTGAGCGTGTCCATTGATTTCTTTTTAGTACTTTGCTTTGCATTTTTATTTCCAAGGCTTCCAAAGATCCCATCCGGAGAATCCTTGAATTTATCACAAATAGTAGCCACCTTCTTATAATCCAATGCGTAGTAATTTTTCTCCCTTATAACAGGATTCATGAAGTTCTCAGGGTTGCTACTTGACAAAAGATTAATTAATTGTCGTGATTCCACCAAACAGCTCTTAAAACTACCTTCCTTGTAAATTTCACCCAAGCCAGAAGAATAGAACCTCTCATCTGCAAAATTCTCTAACATTACAAGGTCATTGTTGATATTCATAACTGCAGTTGCATTAAACCTTTTGACGCTATCACTAAGGAAAGCACCCACAATTGTATTGGAAATATGTTCAAGTGCACCAGTCCCAACTTTGTACATAGCATCCAAGGGTAAAATTTGTTGTGCTGTGGACATAAGAGAATCAAGGTAAAAGATAACTTCATTTATGTAGTCATTTCCATTCGGCTTTGCCTCCTCTGAAGTCCAAATAACACCTTCTGTTAGAGTCATGTACTCATTTAATTTTGTGTTTACTAAACTCAGCAGAGTAATATAAGCTGCATCCCTTGAAGTCTTGAGTAACACCTTTGCAGTTAAAGTAGCTTGTGGCTTCTCAACTGTTCTGGCCGCGTTGCCACATTGTTGGGCTGCAAGTCGAAGGAAAAAATCACAAGCTCTTTCGAAAACAGATATGTTGGCAGCAATCTGCATGGCTTGAGACACACTGATACTCCCACTGTTGATCATATCAAGTAATGTTTCATTTAATACTTCAATCAAGAACTTGTCCAAATACTTCCTCACAACATCAAAGAAACTAGTACGTCCACCATAAGACAAGTAATCAACAGAGCCTTTCATGAAGGATCTCACAATGTGACAAGCATCGGGTACCATGGAGGAGAATGGAGCAACATACGGAAATGCAGGCATAATATCCGTAGTTTGAAGATTAAATGACAGAACATTATTCTCATAATCTGTCTCCCTTTTTATCACCATCTGCTCATATGAGTCATTGGCAAGAACATCAACAGTTTGTTTCCGACATTCTACCAAAAGAAGCAGATGGTATTTGTCACGGTTGTTATCAAGCACATCAAGAAGTGGACCTATGTCATATCCATATTGTCTAAGAGTAGTACCGAGAAGCGTGACATAATCCTTAACAAGGAGAAGATGGTTGGCAGAGTTCATGTGAGAGAATTGCATGTCCAACATTGATGTCATTTTAGCTAAAGCAGTCTCCCACATAGTTTCAACCTGATCAGGTACCAGGAGCCCCCCACAAGTCCTCAGGACCCTATCCTCCACTATGAAGTATCCAACAATCTGAGCCAAAAATGTTTGATGTGTTTCAACAAAAGATTGAGCTGAAGACATCTCCAAGTCTGAATTCAGTTGTAACAATCTGTTCTTATAGTAATATTCATGAAACTGCTCTAGGATCCCCATACAACTATGAATATGACAAGCACGATAAAGAGGCGTGAGATCGAACTTCATGCTAGAATCTTCATCTGCATCCTCAACATCCAAATTATAAGCTCGATGCTCTACTCCTGAACCATTTATCTCCTCAGCCTTTCTCTGCCTTTCTAGCATTTCCTCATCCCTCTGACGAACTGATGCAGCGCGACTAATTGCTGTTTGCCCGATTTTTTTACAAGAACTCCGAATGTGGACCATCCATTCGTTAACTTGACTGCATACTTTCTTCTGAACGTGCGATTTTATGGAAGGAATTCTTTTCTCTATCACCATTTTGAGAGCTCTAGCAGGAATATTCTGGATGTAGTTCTTCTCAAGTAAGTCCACAGTTTTCAATGCAGGATAAAACTCTCCTTCAGAAATGTGATTGTTGCACTTAACACAAAGCTCCAACACCTTTATACAGTTCTTTGACATTTTAATAGCTTCGGTCACATTCCTCTTGACAGAATAAGATTCAAGAAGCTCCCCAAGCTTGACAAGAAGGGTGGTTCCAACCTGCTGCAACTTAAAATTGTCACTTTGGAGTTCACTCTTGAGCTCTTCAGCATCAACTAACACACCACGAAGTTCATCGACTGCGAGAATGAATTCCTCATAGTGTGTCTTGCACATCTCCTCAATCTCAGCTTCTTTTTTCTTCACCACATAATTCAGCTGGCGAAGGAGCCCCTCAGGGCGTTTCATTTCAAAGGCATGCCTGACAAGAGGACTAATATCATCACCATTAGCAACCAAAGTTGCTAGAACTAAGTCTTCTCCTTCATCACCATTCTCTACATCATCTCTTCTTTTCGTTTTAACATCCATTGTTACATGAATCCCTAGAATATGGAAACATATCACAAATTGATTACTCTATAGATTAACAACCACAATCCATAAAGTGCTATTACATTTTTATAACTCACTGGTCAAAATTAACCCAATTCTTTAACATGACAAAAAAAATTAACAACAGTGCAATGTCCCAAATGGACAATGAACAAAACCAAACAATACAATGATGGAAACATAGTAGCTAATCATAATTGACCACAAAAAAGAGCATGACAAAAACACATTGAGGGAAAAAAATGCAAGAGAAAAAAGCT
This sequence comes from Gastrolobium villosum, assembly GCA_032173675.1. Classification (NCBI taxonomy): domain Eukaryota; kingdom Viridiplantae; phylum Streptophyta; class Magnoliopsida; order Fabales; family Fabaceae; genus Gastrolobium; species Gastrolobium villosum. The sequence continues at coordinate 11,085 of JAVKPL010006735.1, forward strand.
AAGAACAATCATCTTCTGTTTCATCATTGCTGTTAAAAGTGAAATTCTAATGACAGTCACACACACACACACACATACACACACACAGATATATATATGATATATATATATATATAATGCAAATGTTGACATAAACAAAAGGAACTAGCCATGTGGATTCACACTTAAAGAATGTAAATACAAATTGAAAGCTAAGCCTACAAACTTTAAAAGAAAAACCAAATAAAAGTTTTTAAGACAAGTGAATTGCTACAATTTATTTTGATCATCCCATAGATTCCCTGTACCACGTAAAATCTTACTCAAACTTTAATAGCACAATTGACAGAAATGAAGAATCTAAAAATTCTTAACAAACAAGGAAGGACCGGTCATCGTTAGTATTCGATATGAACTTCTACAAACAATAGCAGAGATTCGAAAGCATATAAAGAAAATTATATCCTTCAATTGTCAGAGCACATCATCAGGAATAAAAGGTACAAAAGAGAGGTAGATATGCCTAATAAACAACCATGGGAGCTGAACAATACAAAATTCTGTAATAGTTGATAGAGAAGCCAATGGTTGATGAAAACCAAATGCATGCACACACACGCAGCTAGAAACACTTTGATTTACAAAACATTAGAATTGATAGAACCCTTTTCTATAACTTTCTACAAGTCCAAATTTCAGTGTCCAAATTTCTCCTAAACATGCATTTCCTCTAGTTTTAAGGAATCGGATTCCTAATTTTCCAAAATCAAAATTTCCTGGGAATCATAGTTCACAAAACAACATCAATAATAAATCCAGATATTCTAACTCAGGAATTCGAATATTATAGCACAAACATCTAGAACAACGAATAAGAAAAATGAGAAAAATAAAAAGGAAAATAATTGTGAATTAAAGAAAACAAAAGAGGACAGAACACAACACAAGAAAAAACCCAAAAAAAGGAAAGAAAAGTAAATGATGGGATAGAGGTGCACCTGAGACCTATGAAGCACTGATACTCTGAATTTTTTTCCAACATATATCAAAAATGTATTATATCGTATTGGAAATGTATCAGAAATGTACTATATTGTATTGACTGATGAATTAATGGTCGTATGGAGAACGTATTCGTTATGGATAGATGAGAAAGGAAGAAACAAAGTCAATAACAATAAAAGGAAAGGAATGGAAGCAGAAATGATATATGATGGAGATTACGTTTGAGGATTAATTTAACTTTAAATGTAATGAATCTAAAGGTGTGTGGATTAATGTGTCTTGCCACTCCGTTTCTGTGATATATGACAGTGGGAATAGGAATGGTTCCAAGGAATCAAGTGAGTGCTGAGCAAGTGGAGAGTTTTATGGCTCAAAAAAAGAGAACTTCTCCACAAGTTCCTACAATCATGCTCTACTTTCAAGGTACTGATTCTATGAATATTTCAATTATAGACTAAAACCCTTATTCAATTCCATAAAAAAAAACTAATTAAGCGAATAATCGCATTTTTTTTAAAAGATGCCATGAATTATATTTATTTAAATGTTTTTGTTGATTAATTAATTCTTACTTTAATATTTTTAAAAACTATATTATACAAATTGTGGAAACTAAATTAATAATTAATCACCACATTATCATTTCAAATATAAAATAATGATATAAAAAATATAAAGTTGCTTATATTCTCCATCTATTATTATAAATAAAAAAAATCATCATTGGGTTAATTTTAAATCAATATCCTTCGGTTGCGGCTGATTGAAAGATATTAATTTAACTTTGTGAAGAAATGGTAATAAGAGACATTAAGTATAACGGGTGGTAAATATAATCGGCCTCAAAATAATATATATTATTTATTAGTTTAATCTATGTAGTTTGTAAATTAAATATAAGGGGAAGGTTATAGTTATAAATTTCAAACTCTATTGTGTGACCGCATTTGGTCAATCAACGGTTATCATTTTAGCAAATTAAATTCATTAATTAATTATTAATTCACAATTATGATAACCGTTTATTCTTTTGAAGATTGGAACGGTAAACAAGTGTAAAAGGTTGTAAAAAAAATAATTATAACTATAATTTTCCACTAAATTAAAAAAATATATAAATAAATTTCAAACTCTATTGTGTAACGCATTTGGGCATTGATTGCGTCTGCATACATTATTTACCGGTAAAAGTGTATATACTTTTTTTTACAACTTATATTTACAATCATATCTTACACATCATTGATTTTTGTCAACTCTCACGGTTATTATTTATTTTGAATTAATAATTAATTAATGAGTTTAATTTGTGAAAATTATACACACCGTTATTTACTTGTTTAACAACTCCTTTTGTTTTATTCTTTTGTTCGATTGGATACTAAACAAGTCAGAGAAAGAGAAAATTAATCCTTTCATTCTCAGAGGATATCACAAATTTTTCGGAAGTCTAATAATGTAAAGATTTGTCAATAAAAACATACTTAAAACATAAATCAAATTCAATTTACCAAAAAAACAACCACATAAATCAATAGTAAAAACTGTTTTGAAAATGCTTAAAAAAAAACTGTTTTGAAAATATCTAGTGTACTGTTTTTGTTTTTCTGTTTTTGTTTTAAACTGTTTTGAGGATAAATTTTGAAAACTGAATTTGAGAGTGAAAAAATAATAAAACTTTGAATATAATTAATTTTAAAGTTATAAAGAAGTTGTAATTATTTATAAAAGGACATTATTAATCTCCTGTTGTTGGAGAAAAGTTATCTTAAATTAACACATGATTTCGTATCTTGGTAAGGATGTGACTGTTACATTTAACTTCTATTTTATGCGGCTGAAGAGACATATATCCTTTTATAAAAATGCCATTAAAGAATCCTCGTATTTACAAGATTGCCACCCAAAATAATTTAAAATAAAAATAAAAAATGATTTAATTATGAAAATATTATTAATGAATTCTCATATTTACATTAATGTCACCGCAAAAACAACTTTTGAAAACAAATAACATGAAAATACCCTTTCCAAATAACTTTTTTTGTTTTATTATTTTTAAAATTAAAAAAACGGGAGAATAGAAATCAAATGAAGCCAAAATAAATCTGAGATATGTGTTTGTTTTTTTCTTTTACTAAAGGGTAAACAGAACATTTTTAGATAAGATTTGACATAAGAAGAAATTAATCTATTAAAGATTTGATATTAATTGAAATACAGCTTTTTCTTTTGTTAACAATTCTATATATCAATGTTACTATTGGTACGCTACGGATTAGATTATACTGTACTTAATATAGAAGATGATAACGGTCAACATGCACATGCAAGTTCATAATGGTTTTTAATCCAAGCATGTGTGCTTGTTCAATTTTAGTTTTGCTTATTAAACTCTTCAACATGGATTATGTTTTTTTATAGATCGCGATATATCTTTGAATTATTGTAAAGTTTTCTCTCATTAACCTTTTATTATAGTTTTCAATTTGAATTTTAAATGGTTTAATTTGAACCAATTTACTTCATCAATTAATTGTTATCTTTTGATTTTTTTTCTTGCCCCAAAAAAAATTTGTACTTCGCTCGTCCTGTGTACGTTATAGTAGATATAAATTATTTACTTAACCGTAACTTGCTAAAATTATGGTTATATGTTTTTTAAATTAATATAAAAATATTTTTTATTACTTTAATTTGGTCAATCTAGTATTTTACTTTTATCGAGCCTAATACATTATTTGTATAGACAAATTTAAAATTTTATTTAGTTTATTATATAATTGATTTTGTTTGAAAGCCTTATGGACTAGTTTTTAAAAAATGTTTCGTTTACCACAAAAAATGAAATAAAAATGTTTCATTGTTTTTATATGTAGGTTATTAAAAAATGAACTTTGTCAAAGTTGTAGTATTTTGTTTAAGGGTTTTA
>JAVKPL010006735.1:22500-27413 GCA_032173675.1 Gastrolobium villosum
CGGCTGGGTATTTACCCTTCAATGACTACAATATTACGATCCTGTACAGAAAAATTTACCGCGGTCAATTTCGCTGCCCAAAATGGACCTCCAATGATCTGAGAAACCTCTTATCACGTTTGTTGGATCCGAATCCGCAAACGAGGATAACGGTTGATGAGATTCTCCAAGACACGTGGTTCAAAACGGGTGGTTACCGGCCCGACCGGGTTTTACTTAAGCAACCCGAGTGGGAGGAGGCTCGAACCGGGTTCAAGTCTTTGAACGCGTTTGATTTAATATCGTTTTCAAGCGGGTTGGACATGTCGGGTTTGTTTTCTGACCCGAGTGTGTTGGATACCGTGGAACGAGTCGTTTCGGGGGAGGAACCGGAGAGGATCATGGAGAAGGTGGAGGAGGTAGCGAACGGTGCAAGATTTACGGTGACGAGGAAGGGGAATGGAGGTGGGGCCAAGTTGGAAGGGCAGGATGGTAATTTGATTGCTCTCGTTGTGGTTTACCGGTTAACGGATGAGCTTGTTGTAGTTGAAGTGAAGAGTAATGAATGTGGCGCACAGTTCTGTAAAGATAAATTGTTCCCTCAACTTCTTGAATTAGCTCATAAACAGATAGCGCCGGTCTTCCGGTGACTTCTTAATTGATTTGTCAAATTGCAATAAATTTTGGTATCTATCTTTTTTAGGGTGCGAATATCTTAATCGAATCTATTTATTGCTGAGTGTATTTATAAATGTTACCTTGGAAATCAAACTACGGCAATCGGCAGCAAGAGACCAAATTTAAGATTTGGTAGTGATGTATCTTCTATCAGCGTTGAATTTTATCTCATTTTTACAAGCTTCTAACCACACACACACATATATATATATATATATATATATATATATAATAATTAATTAATGTGTTTAATGTGATACAAAAGGCTTATATATATATCGGCATAAATATATTAAATTTTACATCAAATCTTAACCATTAAATTTTGTGTATCAATAATTAAAAATTAATTAATGAACAAGATCTAATAAATCTTAATCGCTAAATGCATAGAATTAATAGTTAAGATGTAGTGTAAGATTTATTATTTATTTATATATATATATATATATATATAGTAAAATTAAGATTTCTCATATTTAAACGGTACGGCTACCTATAATAATTTTTTTTTTTTGGGTACTTGTTGAGATTGCTTATCATGTAATCCACTTAAGTGAACTGTTTATAAATCTCCAAAAACGTGATTATGAATACTAAAGGAATAGAGCTACTGCACATGTACGGTCAACAAGAAATAGTGTGTGATTAGAGTTATCATTCTCTCGATAATTTATATAAGAGAAAAGTGTTTATCTTTTTAAATGATATAATTTATATTTTTTCTCTCATAAAGAGGTGGGACCAATACCTTTATTTTTTTGTCAATTATCTTTCCTCCTTATATCTATCTCTTTCTCTATCTTAAACTGATATAATTTTACATCCTTTAAAATGATATACATTTTTACCTTTGTATAATAGTTTATTCAATGAAGTTTCTCAAGATCAAATGAAGTATCATGAACTAAGAAAAAAAGCCATTGAACTAAGTGTAAAACTCATATGCTGCAAAAATTAAACTACTGGTTAACAGAGAAAAGGTTTTACTGATTAATGAAACACCAAATATGAATTACTTCCAAATACCTTATTTTTTAGTAAAATTTTCAGATTCCGCTTTATCAACTAACTAATTCACTATAGCGGTTTGTGCACTTTCGAGTGACAAAACACTAATTTGATCACGAAATGCATTATTTCTAATGACATTCACTCCCAAATGTCATGAACATCCCAGATATAAGTTATCTGTGATTGATTATTCCTAATCAAGCCAACACATTGCTCAAGGTGATTCCTGACATTGTTTTACAACAATCAATCCTCAATTTCCTCATTCAAATTGTCCAAATAAGAAGATAAATGTTCTTCAAACAATCCTTGAACAAATTGATAAAGGTTCATAACAAGATTCAGATTCAATTATAAGGTATTTGTCAGTGCATTCAGATATGGATCTAAAGTTTAGCTTTCCATAGATTTACAGTACAAATTCACAAACTGAATCAAACATTCCATTATGTTACTCAAATTCAATGGTTGCAAAAACTGTAAAGTAAAATTAAGATGAAGAGAAGTTGAATATGGATTCTGGAGTGATGTTTGCGCCAATTAGCTCTTGATCTATTATAAGAACTTCAATCAGAAATTTCTTCAAGCTTTCGAAATAGAAAAGTTGCACAACCGAAGAGGAAGAAGGAAGGAAGTTATAGAGAGAAGGTTCGAATTACAAAAGAAAACTAAGGGCGTTTGTTACGAGGGTTTTATTAGGTTCGAAAGTGATAATCTTATTTATCCACATTTGGTACAAGATATTTAAATTTTTTCCGGAAATCTGATTCTCTCAAGATTTTATTTTGTATGTATGGTAAGGGAAAATTTACTAAACATAGTATTAAGAAAATTAACCAAATATTCCTTCAAATATATTAGTCTACCAAACAACTTTTTGGTAATATTTTCATAAAACTCATTTTCTTATCATATTCCTAAAAATTATGATTTCGGGATAAAAAAATTTCTCTCTACCAAACACCTCTAAAAACTAAGACTCTCCCTCTAGCTACGGTAAATTTAAAAAGTAGTTGAAATGTAAACAATGACAAAAAGCCCTTAACGGCTTCTTATCCTATTTATAACACCAGTCTTCCATTCAAAGTTTCACCAAATAAGAGTTATGCTACACTCCATGTGGTCCCCACAGCTCCTTTAACTTTCCACGTTAGCACCTTTTATCTTTTCTTTTTAGACATCAACCTGCAAAAATACAAAAGAGAAATATTATTTTAATTCCAAAAATCCAATCAATGCTCATTTTTTATGCTAAAATTTGTACCTATCTTTTAATTAAACCTTCCTTCAACTTGTGCAATTAAAAGCACATTTTCCTGCAATTATCAATAAGGTAAAGTCAATATTAGACTCAAAACACCAATTATTCACATTAAAACACTTAACTAAAATTCCCTAACACGAATAATTATATATATTCCCGTTACTAATTATAACATAACCGTTAGTATTTTTTACTAATTTTTATTTGGGAACGATTATATTTACCACCAGGTAAGTTTATCACTCTTACGATCAATCTCATCGCTGTTAGATTTGAATTAAATCTAACTGGTCGTAATTATCCCTTATAATTCTAATTTTGACTCTCTCAGTTCCTCTCTCTCTAGGTTTGAGATCTGCAAACCTTTTTCTAGGTTTGGGAATCACCTCTCTTCATCTTATAGCATTTTGATCTTCAGTTCAAATAAAAATATCTCACAAAAACAAAAAAATTTGCAACAGGTGCAAACCATTAACAGGTGCAAACAATTAATAATAGGGTTTATCATCTATAATTTAACGTGACCAGAAAAATTTCTTACACTCACAATATTTTGTGGGACCCATAGCAAAAAAAAAAACTCCGCCACGTAAAACGAATCTCTATAACATAACATAAACATTTTTCCTACAACATAACTCTTATAAAACCCTTAATAATAACACTTAATGATAAAACTGAAAATCGATCGTTGATCTTTGAATCGGTTATTTTTCATTTCAATCCATTCTTTGAAAAACCATTTTTGAATTAGTTTAAGGGTAAAATGTGTATCATTTTAAAGGATGTAAAGTTATGTCATTTTAAGAGAGAGAAAGAAATAAATACAGGAAGAGAGAGAGTTGACAAAAAATAAAGATGTGGGTCTCACCTCTTCGTGACAGTGAAAAGATATAAATTGTGTCTTTTAAAATGATAAACATTTTTCCCTTAGTTTAATAGTGGAACAACATAACCCAGATCTGGTTCTGAAGATTGTGCGGCGGTTTTCCAAGAATTGCTTATTATATTTTTACCTAATTTCGATCGAATTCTTGCTTTAATAGTGTTTTCGATCCATTCTTTTTACACTATTCAAATCTCGACAGAATCAATAGGTTCTTTTTCATTTTGATCCATTCTTTTTCATTTCGATTTAGGATCCATGATAAAAGTTAAATTAAATTCAATACTTTGCATTTTGATCTCTTTTTCTGACTCCTCCCATATAATTGGTTTGTTAATTTTTCGTTTGATCCATGTTTGATATTTGCATGATAGTGGCTCTGAATGATAATGTTAATGGGAACTCACCTTCAATTTCAATTTTGATAGAGAGTTGCAAAGAGAAGAATTTGGAGAGAGATGTGTGCATATCCCAAACTTAGAGAGAGAAAGAGAGAATGTGAGTAAAAATTAGGATTATAAGGGATAATTGTGAACCGTTAGATTTAATTCAAATCCAACGGTGATGAGATTGTAAACTTACATTGTGGTAAGTATAACCGTCCCCTTTTTATATATTTTAAAAATATTTCAACTTATTATATTATGCTTAGTTAATTTAAAATGAAATAGCAATATATAAATTCAACACTTGTGTTTCTAAATAAATCAAATTATCCAAAAATAATAAAATTCATTAAGTTTTCTATTTATATTATATTTTTTCTATTTGTTCACTTACTTATCTTCTTTGAGTTATTTGCAAATTTTCTCTCTACATCTTGTTTGAAATTTATTTTTATTTTTTTGGTGAAAAAATTTATTTATTTTTATACACATTTATCTGTGTAAGTTATTGAGGGATGGTAATCATAAGGGTTTAGTTAATTTTAATTAGGGGTTATAATTTATAAGAAAATGAAAAATAGATACATAATCAACGATCATTGATTCAAATGATAATAAATTCTCTACCCGAAGGATCTCGAGTCCAAGTTTGAGGATGAAAAAAATAATTTTAAAAAAGTCGCTCCTATAATAAATCCAACAATAT
>JAVKPL010006736.1:0-27280 GCA_032173675.1 Gastrolobium villosum
GTCTCAACATAATAACATAATCAAGCGGAAAACATAACAGCAGTCAACATCCAGCATGACAGCATATCATAATATCAACTCAGCTCTGGCCTCCTGCCACCTGAGCCCTCAACATTACCTGATCCTGAAATAAGCGTCCCCAAACGTGGGGTGAGATCTCTAACAAGAAATCTCAGTAAGACAAGGGGTCCTCAAGGATCTTCCACCCCAAGCTAACTTACATGTGTAATATAAGTTCAAAAACAGTATTTACAATATAAGTTCCAAAACTATGCGATGCAGCAGATAATCATGCCATGTGTGTTTATCAAATCTACTGGCCAGAGAAATGCAGGAATACGTCTAAACCCACATGAGTACAAGGAACACCGCTTGCACCTCACCCATAGCCTCACCATCTTGTATGTACTACATACTCAGGCTTACCGTATAGGTGGACACCACATGCATATCATAAAAGCACATTGCATATAATAGCTTAACAGCATTTCCAAAACATCAAAGCATGTAACACAGCATGCATAAACCACATCCCCATGGGACATGGTGGAACCACAAAATGGCTAAACCGAGGACACGAAAGCTTACCTTGCAAGCTAGCTATCCAAGCCAAGAGTCCAACCACTCTCAAGTCCAAAAACAGCAGTATCACAATCTGATATGGACCAATAATACATCAATATTTATGCATCACAAGCATACAACTTAAAGACTATGCCTTTCCTTTACGTTTTACGTCTTAAGGCTTCCAACAAAGCCATAAGTCCTTAATCATATGATTCTGACTTAGTTTATTAATTACAGAAGTTCAACTTCCTTAATCTAGGGTCCACACACCCCCAATAGTTTACTGTTCACACAGCACAGCTACTGTTCTGCGAAATCCCAGGATATCCGGATATCACAGGGAACATATCCGGATATGCCATATCCGGATATCACACTGGCCATATCCGGATATACCATATCCGGATACCCAGTTCCCACATCCGAATATGGATATCCGGATACCATATCCGGATATGCATATCCGGATACCATATCCGGATACTGATATCCGGATATCTGTTCGAAAATATCCGGATATCTCACGACAGAATGCAGTTTCTGCATTTCGTGAATATCCAACCCAAAGATTCAACTTTTAACACATGTACACGTTAAAGCATGAATCTTTAATCTATTTTAGGTTCATACTCATTATACCTTCTTGTTTACTCATTAAACATGGCCAAAACATCAACTTTAAGCATTAAAACTTAAGATCAAAGGTTGAACAACTCACCAAAAGCTCAAAGCAGAAAATGGAGGTGCTCTTGGAGCTCACAACCAGCTCCCAAGGTTCTGACTTAACACCAAACGAAAATGCCTTCACAAAGGTTGGTTTTTTCTACACAAAGGTCACTACTTGGACCTCAAAATGCCACAACTATGGCTTCCAACCCTCAAACCACCCAAGGCCAGCAACCTCTCTAACACACAGAGGCTGGAAACTCAGAAGTACACACTCACACTTCCTCACCTTGCATGCTCTCAAGTGTTTAGGAGAAGAGGAGTGAAGGAAAAGGCCTCAAGGTTCAAGAAATGATGAAGGGGAGTGAGGAAGGCAATGGAACAGTGCTCACACTCAGAAACAGCAGCCTCCCACGTACAAAATGAGTGTGCCTAGGGTTTTGTGCCTTAGTATGTCTATTTATAGGCACAAGGCCACATAACGCGCAGTATTAGCCTTAATAGCAAAGTAAAAGATCTTGATCCCAAACTTTGGAATCTAGACCTACACATTTTTCTAAGATTTTTCATATTTTTATTTTATTTTTCGGAGCACCTTTCCGGTACGCGCTTTTCCATAGCCAGTATCAGTTCTGGCATCAGATTACATTATTTTGACTTGAAACTTGTTTTACAAGTCCTACATAATATTCTAGTAATTATCATGCGTTCGTTATAATTTCCGGGATACTTTTCCGGTACGCATTTATACCGAGTAGCAGAACCGGTATCTGCGCTTTTCTTCCGAAAAGCGACTTTCAGCATTTTTACTCATTCATTATAATTATTTAAGCCCAATAATAATTATTAAGGTCAATTATGGAATCATTTCCTAATTATCATAATTAATTCACTAATTACCTTAATTAGCGGTGCGGGTTCTTACATTCACCCCACCTTTTTAAGGATTTTGTCCTCAAAATCAGAAACATACCTGTCTCGAAAGTCGGGATACTGTCGGAGAAGCTCATCCTCTCGCTCCCACGTGCACTCCTCGGGACTACGCCCAGTCCACTGCACCTTGACCATCGGAATGATCTTGCTTCTAACCTGTTTCTCGCCTCGATCGAGGATCTTGAGTGGTCCGACGGGAGTCTTTAGGTTTTCCCGAACCTCCACATCATCCGGCTGCACCACGTGCGAAGGATCTGCTATGTACCTCCGAAGCTGAGACACGTGAAACACGTGGTGGATGTTGGCTAGGTTCGGAGGTAAGGCAAGTCGATAGGCAACAGGTCCTACTCTACCAAGGATCTGGTAGGGCCCAATGAATCGAGGGCTCAACTTCCTCACTCCGAGTGCCCGTCCAACACCGGTGACAGGTGAAAGTTTCACAAACACGTGCTCACCCTCACTGAACTCCAGTGGTCGATGCTTGACATCATAGTAGCTTTTCTGACGATTCTGCGCCTGCTTCAACTTTTCCCTGATCATCTGGATCTGCTGGGTAGTATCTTGGACAAAGTCCAAGCCAAAAAGCTCTTTATCTCCAACCTCAGACCAGCAAGAAGGAGTCCGACACCTCCTGCCATACAGCGCCTCGTAGGGTGCCATGCCCAGACTAGCATGAAAACTGTTGTTGTACGAGAATTCTACCAACGGAAGGTACCTATCCCATGCAGAGCCCTGCTCCAACGTGCAAGCTCTCAACATGTCCTCCAATGTCTGGATGGTCCGCTCAGTCTGTCCGTCAGTCTGAGGGTGATAGGCGGTACTCAATCTCAACTGCGTACCAAACGCCTCCTGGAGCGCCTCCCAGAACCGAGATGTGAACTTCGGGTCCCTATCACTGATGATACTCTCGGGCACCCCGTGAAGCCTCACAATCTCGCGGACGTATAGTTTGGCCAACTGCTCTGTAGTGAAGCTCACCTTCACTGGAAGAAAATGGGCAGACTTGGTCAATCTGTCTACTATGACCCAAATAGAGTCACAACCAGCCTGAGTTTTAGGCAATCCCACCACGAAGTCCATGGAAATACTCTCCCACTTCCACTGTGGAATCTCCAGAGGTTGAAGTTTACCAGACGGTTTCTGGTGCTCAATCTTTACTTTCTGACATATAAGGCATTTGGACACATAGACCGCTATGTCCTTCTTCATGCCCGGCCACCAAAAATTCCTTTTTAGGTCCTGGTCCATTTTCGTAGCACCAGGGTGGATAGTAAACCGGCCCTTATGAGCCTCTGCCATAACCTCTTCGATCAATGGCCCTCGAGGAATAACAATCCTCTTCTGGAACAGCAGCAATCCATCCTCGTTCCAAGACACAACGTCCTGGTTCTTCACATAATCAAGGCACTCTCTTTGCACTTGCGCCTCTTTAATCTTTTCCATCAGCTCATTTATCACTTCTGCTGTTTCCATTTCGAGCAGTGCGCCCCCAAACAAGGAGTTCACTCTCAAGTCTCTGAACTTCTCGATCACCTCGTAGTCGTTCATCATTAAGCTGGATAAGCTCACGGATTTCGGACTCAAAGCATCGGCTACCACATTGGCCTTGCCAGGATGGTACCTTAACTCAAAGTCGTAGTCCTTCAAGAACTCCATCCATCTTCGCTGTCTCATGTTCAACTCCTTCTGGTCAAACAGATACTTCAGGCTCTTGTGATCACTGAATACAGCAAACTTCATGCCAAACAGGTAATGCCTCCAAATCTTGAAAGCAAAAACAATGGCTGCCAACTCCAAGCCGTGAGTCGGGTAGTTCTCCTCATGAGGTTTCAACTGTCTTGAAGCATAGGCAACAGCTTTCCCTTTCTGCATCAACACACAGCCTAGTCCTTTACCAGAGGCATCGCAGTATAACTCAAACTATTCCACAGGATCAGGAAGAACTAACACTGGAGCAGTAGTCAGTCTCTCCTTCAACTCCTGGAAATACTCCTCACACTCATGTGTCCACACGAATGGAGTCTCCTTTCGGGTAAGGCGAGTCATCGGTAGCACCATCTTGGAGAATCCCTCTATGAACCTCCTGTAGTAGCCTGCCAAACCCAAGAAGCTTCTCACTTCTGTAACCGTCTTGGGCCTCTCCCAATCCATCACAGCCTCAATCTTGTTAGGATCAACTGCAACTCCATTAGCAGAAATCACATGACCCAGAAATTTCACCGCCTTGAGCCAAAACTCACATTTTGACGGCTTAGCATATAGCTTTTTCTCTTTCAACACTTGCAAAACAATCTTCAAGTGCTCAGCATGCTCCTCCTCCGTCTTGGAGTAAATTAAGATGTCGTCAATGAAGACGATCACAAACTGATCCAGGTACGGCTGGAAGATCCTGTTCATGTAGTCCATGAACACTGCGGGTGCATTTGTGAGTCCAAACGGAATCACCAAGTACTCACAATGCCCGTACCTCGAGCGAAACGCTGTCTTTGGGACATCCTCCGGCTTTACCCGTATCTGATGGTAACCGAACCGGAGATCGATCTTGGAATATACACAAGCACCCCTGAGCTGATCCAGCAAATCATCAATGCGTGGAAGAGGATACTTGTTCTTGATTGTCACCTTGTTCAACTGTCTGTAGTCGGTGCACAACCGCATGGTCCCATCTTTCTTTTTCACAAAAATGACTGGTGCTCCCCAGGGAGACACACTCGGCCGAATGAAATCTTTCGCTGAAAGCTCCTCAATATGCTTCTTCAGCTCCGCCAACTCTGGTGGCGACATCCGGTATGGAGCCAACGATATAGGCCCCACACCAGGCAATAAATCTATGGAGAATTCTATCTCCCTCTGCGGCGGAAACTCAGGAATCTCCTCGGGAAACACCTCGAGGAATTCCCTCACCACAGGAATGCCAGTGAGATCCTCCTGTGTCCCACTCACCAAACCTCCCAACATGACATAGCCAAATGCCCCTGCTCTCAAGGCCCTCCTCGCCTGCAGGACTGAAATGAACGGTGAGGAACTGGCTGTGGACCCACCCGGAGACATCACCACTCTCTTGGCACAACAATCAATCAATGCACAGTTTCCGGACAACCAATCCATGCCCAGAATAATCTCAAGGTTGGCCATCGGCAATCCTATCAGATCTACCGAGAAGTCACGGCCATCCCACTGAAAAGCTACATCGCGATGAACAGTGGAGGTCAAACATTTTTCTCCGGTGGCGGTGGTCACCCGCATCGGTGGAGAAAGCACATCACTGGGCAACTCAAGCCCCACAGCAATAGGGGTAGCAACAAAAGAATGCGTTGCCCCGGAATCAAAAAGCACATCAACAGCTGAACCCCCAATGGTAACAGTACCTCTGACCAGGTTCGGAGCCCTGTCCGACTGCTGACGATCAAGTGTGTATACTCGCCTCGTAGTAGGTGGCACGGCTGGTGCCCCAGTAGGAACCATCTACAATGGCACAGCCTGCACTGCAGCAACTCTCGCCGTCGGGCAATCTCTGGAGTAGTGGCCCTCCTTGCCACACTGGAAGCATATCAGCTGACCGGTAGAACACGGCCCAAAGTGTGACTTCCCGCATCCCGAGCATCTGGGAGCAGGAGGTCTAGCTGTGTTCCCCTGAGTAGCAGTCTTTTTAAACTGGTTTGGCGCTTGCTTAGCCGCCAACTGTTTACCCTTGCCCTTGTTTGCAAAATTCCTGTTCCTCCAGGGAGCGGAACCGCCGGTACCTTGTGGCACCTCAATCTTGGCCTTCTTGGCCTGACTCGCACGGCATTAGTCCTCAATGTCGCGGCACTGCTGTACTAAAGCTCCGAAGTCTCTCGAAGCAGAACCAGCAAGATGTCCAGCAATGTCCTCATTAAGTCCCCTCCGGAACTTAGCCGCAAGAAAAATAGGAGTCGGTCTCGCCATGCGGAAATGAGCGAACTTTACCAGCTCATTAAACTTGGCCAGGTACTCGTCGACAGACAGCGAGCCCTGTACCAACCGGTCAAACTCTCCCTGCTTCCTCTCCTGTGAGTCATAAGGAATGTACTGACCCAGAAAGCACTCCTCGAAGAATGGCCACGTCATCACACGGCCCTGCATCTCGTAGATGTGAGAAAGGTTGGTCCACCACTCATGGGCCTCGCCCTCCAGCATGTAAGTGGCGAACAACAGCTTCTGCGGATCGTGCACTGCATGATCCGGAAGATCTTGTCCAACGCCTGAAGCCATCTGGCAGCAGCAATGGGATCATAAGATCCATCGAAAGAAGGTGGCTTATGCTTGCGGAAAGCATTCAGCCGGCGATCGATCTCGTCACGATCCTCAGCAAATACGGGGATGGTCTGCATAGCCCCCGTCAAGTAACTGCCCTCACCCATCTGACTCTGGGTGTCCTCCTGGTGACTAGGCGGAGGTGAAGGCGGTGGCGGCGGTGGAGGTGGTGGAGGACACTGGCCAGCAGCAGGACCAGCCCTCAACTCCTCCAACATGACCCTCATCATAGTCATGTTGGCCATCCGGTTCTCCTCCAGAACCTCAGCCGTGGCTCGTCTGTTCGCATCTCGAATAGCGTCCAGCATCGCCTGGTTTGCCAACCTCATGGCCTCCTGGTCGGCTAGTCGGGCCGCCTGCATCTCAGCTAATGCAGCCAGGATAGGATTCGGTTGATCCCCGCTCGTACTAGGGTTCCTCCTTGGTGGCACCATGACTCTGCACAAGTTACACAAAGAATGAGTTGATCAGGCCCACGCCATGTGGTCATATATGCATTATCATAACACACACCAATCAGAGAGAACACAAAGTAGACACGCAACGAAACATCCTAAGTTATTGCAATACATACAGGCTTTCCCTAGAAAGCCTGTATGATAGTATGTTAACAATCCGGGTTAACACGGGCCGTTACATTTTATGGTATCAGAGCACTTTCTAGGGAAAAGCCTGTATGTATTACAATAACTTAGGGTATTTCGTTGCGTGTCGACTTTGCGTTCTCTCTGATTGGTGTGTGTTATGATGATGCATATATGACCACATGGCGTGGGCCTGATCAACTCGTTCTTTGTGTAACTTGTGCAGAGTCATGGTGCCACCAAGGAGGAACCCTAGTACGAACGAGGATCAATCAGATCCTATCCTGGCTGCATTAGCTGAGATGCAGGCGGCCCGACTAGCCGACCAGGAGGCCACGAGGTTGGCAAACCAGGCGATGCTGGACGCTATCAGAGATGCGAACAGGCGAGCCACGGCTGAGGTTCTGGAGGAGAACCAGATGGCCAACATGACTATGATAAGGGTCATGTTGGAGGAGTTGAGGGCTGGTCCTGCTGCTGGCCAGTGTCCTCCACCACCTCCACCGCCGCCACCGCCTCCACCTCCGCCTAGTCAACAGGAGGACACCCAGAGTCAGATGGGTGAGGGCAGTCATTTGACGGGGGCTTTGCAGACCATCCCCGTATTTGTTGAGGATCGTGACGAGATCGACCGCCGGCTGAATGCTTTCCGCAAGCATAAGCCACCTTCTTTCGACGGATCTTATGATCCCATTGTTGCTGCCAGATGGTTACAGGCGTTGGACAAGATCTTCCGGATCATGCAGTGTACCGATCCGCAGAAGCTGATGTTTGCCACTTATATGCTAGAGGGCGAGGCCCATGAGTGGTGGACCAAAATTTCTCACGTCTATGAGATGCAGGGCCGTGTGATGACGTGGTCGTTCTTCGAGGAGTGTTTTCTGGGTCAGTATTTCCCGTATGATGCACAGGATAGGAAGCAAGGGGAGTTTGACCGTTTGGTTCAGGGATCATTGTCAGTTGACGAGTACCTGGCCATGTTTAATGAGCTGGTGAAGTTTTCACACTTCAGGATGGCGAGGCCTACTCCTACATTCTTGGCTGCTAAGTTCCGCAGGGGACTTAGTGAGGATATTGCTGGTTACTTAGGTGGGTATGCTTCCAGAGATTTTGGGACACTGGTCCAGCAGTGTCGTGATATTGAGGACTTCTACAGCACGAGTAAGGCCAAGAAGGCCAAGATTGAGGTGCCACAGGGTACTGGTGGTTCCGCTCCCTGGAGGAACAGGAAGTTTGCAAACAAGGGCAAGGGCAAACAGTTGGCGGCTAAGCAAGCGCCAAACCAGTTTAAAAAGACTTCTACTCAGGGGAACGCAGCTAGACCTCCTGCTCCCCGATGCTCGGGATGTGGGAAGTCACATTTTGGGCCGTGTTCTACCGGACAGTTGATATGCTTCCAGTGTGGCAAGGAGGGCCACTACTCCAGAGATTGCCCGACGGCGAGAGTTGCTGCAGTGCAGGCTGTGCCATTGCAGATGGTTCCTACTGGGGCACCAGCCGTGCCACCTACTACGGGGCGAGTATACACACTCGATCGTCAGCAGTCGGACAGAGCTCCGAACCTGGTCAGAGGTACTGTTACCATTGGGCGTTCAGCTATTGATGTGCTTTTTGATTGCGGGGCAACACATTCTTTTGTTGCTACCCCTATTGCTGTGAGGCTTGAGTTGCCCAGTGATGTGCTTTCTCCACCGATGCGGGTGACCACCGCCACCGGAGAAAAATGTTTGACCTCCACTGTTCATCGCGATGTAGCGTTTCAGTGGGATGGCCGTGACTTCTCGGTAGATCTGATAGGATTGCCGATGGCCAACTTGGAGATTATTCTGGGCATGGATTGGCTGTCCAGAAACTGTGCATTGATTGATTGTTGTGCCAAGAGAGTGGTGATGTCTCCGAGTGGGTCCACAGCCAGTTCCTCACCGTTCATTTCAGTCCTGCAGGCGAGGAGGGCCTTGAGAGCAGGGGCATTTGGCTATGTCATGTTGGGAGGTTTGGTGAGTGGGACACAGGAGGATCTCACTGGCATTCCTGTGGTGAGGGAATTCCTCGAGGTGTTTCCCGAGGAGATTCCTGAGTTTCCACCGCAGAGGGAGATAGAGTTCTCCATAGACTTATTGCCTGGTGTGGAGCCTATATCGTTGGCTCCATACCGGATGTCGCCACCAGAGTTGGCGGAGCTGAAGAAGCATATTGAGGAGCTTTCAGCGAAAGATTTCATTCGGCCGAGTGTGTCTCCCTGGGGAGCACCGGTCATTTTTGTGAAAAAGAAAGATGGGACCATGCGGTTGTGCACCGACTACAGACAGTTGAACAAGGTGACAATCAAGAACAAGTATCCTCTTCCACGCATTGATGATTTGCTGGATCAGCTCAGGGGTGCTTGCGTGTATTCCAAGATTGACCTCCGGTCCGTTTACCATCAGATACGGGTAAAGCCGGAGGATGTCCCAAAGACAGCGTTTCGCTCGAGGTACGGGCATTATGAGTACTTGGTGATCCCGTTTGGACTCACCAATGCACCCGCAGTGTTCATGGACTACATGAACAGGATCTTCCAGCCGTACCTAGATCAGTTTGTGATCGTCTTCATTGACGACATCTTAATTTACTCCAAGACGGAGGAGGAGCATGCTGAGCACTTGAAGATTGTTTTGCAAGTGTTGAAAGAGAAAAAGCTATATGCTAAGCCGTCAAAATGTGAGTTTTGGCTCAAGGCGGTGAAATTTCTGGGTCATGTGATTTCCGCTGATGGAGTTGCAGTTGATCCTAACAAGATTGAGGCCGTGATGGACTGGGAGAGGCCCAAGACGGTTACAGAAGTGAGAAGCTTCTTGGGTTTGGCAGGGTACTATAGGAGGTTCATAGAGGGATTCTCCAAGATGGTGCTACCGATGACTCGCCTTACCCGAAAGGAGACTCCATTCGTGTGGACACATGAGTGTGAGGAGTGCTTCCAGGAGTTGAAGGAGAGACTGACTACTGCTCCTGTGTTAGTCCTTCCTGATCCCGCGGAACAGTTTGAGTTATACTGCGATGCCTCTGGAAAGGGGCTAGGCTGTGTGTTGATGCTTAAAGGGAAAGTCGTTGCCTATGCTTCAAGACAGTTGAAACCTCATGAGGGGAAATACCCGACTCACGACTTGGAGTTGGCAGCCATTGTTTTTGCTTTCAAGATTTGGAGGCATTACCTGTTTGGCATGAAGTTTGCTGTATTCAATGATCACAAGAGCCTGAAGTATCTGTTTGACCAGAAGGAATTGAACATGAGACAGCGAAGATGGATGGAGTTCTTGAAGGACTACGACTTTGAGTTGAGGTACCATCCTGGCAAGGCCAATGTGGTAGCCGATGCTTTGAGTCGGAAATCCGTGAGCTTATCCAGCTTGATGATGAGCGACTACGAGGTGATCGAAAAGTTCAGAGACTTGAGAGTGAACTCCTTGTTTGGGGGCGCACTGCTCGAAATGGAAACAGCAGAAGTGATTAATGAGCTGATGGAAAAGATTAAAGAGGCGCAAGTGCAAAGAGAGTGCCTTGATTATGTGAAGAACCAGGACGGTGTGTCTTGGAACGAGGATGGATTGCTGCTGTTCCAGAAGAGGATTGTTATTCCTCGAGGGCCATTGACCGAAGAGGTTATGGCAGAGGCGCATAAGGGCCGGTTTACTATCCACCCTGGTGCCACGAAAATGTACCAGGACTTAAAGAGAAATTTTTGGTGGCCGGGCATGAAGAAGGACATAGCGGTCTACGTGTCCAAATGCCTGATATGTCAGAAAGTAAAGATTGAGCACTAGAAACCATCTGGTAAACTTCAACCTCTTGAAATTCCACAGTGGAAGTGGGAGAGTATTTCCATGGACTTCGTGGTGGGATTGCCTAAGACTCAGGTTGGTTGTGACTCTATCTGGGTCATTGTGGACAGATTGACCAAGTCTGCCCATTTTCTTCCAGTGAAGTGAGCTTCACTACAGAGTAGTTGGCCAAGCTATATGTCCGCGAGATTGTGAGGCTTCACGGGGTGCCTGAGAGTATCATCAGTGATAGGGACCCGAAGTTCACATCTCGGTTCTGGGAGGCACTGCAGGAGGCTTTTGGTACGCAGTTGAGATTGAGTACCGCCTATCACCCTCAGACTGACGGACAGACTGAGCGGACCATCCAGACATTGGAGGACATGCTGAGAGCTTGCACGTTGGAGCAGGGTTCTGCATGGGATAGGTACCTTCCGTTGGTAGAATTCTCGTACAACAACAGTTTTCATGCTAGTCTGGGCATGGCACCCTACGAGGCACTATATGGTAGGAGGTGTCGGACTCCTACTTGCTGGTCCGAGGTTGGAGACAAGGAGCTTTTTGGCTTGGACTTTGTCCAAGATACTACCCAGCAGATCCAGATGATCAGGGAAAAGTTGAAGCAGGCGCAGAATCGCCAGAAAAGCTACTATGTTGTCAAGCATCGACCACTGGAGTTCAGTGAGGGTGAGCACGTGTTTGTGAGACTTTCACCTATCACCGGTGTTGGACGGGCACTCGGAGTGAGGAAGTTGAGCCCTCGGTTCATTGGGCCCTACCAGATCCTTGGTAGAGTAGGACCTGTTGCCTATCGACTCGCCTTGCCTCCGAACCTAGCCAACATCCACGACGTGTTTCACGTGTCTCAGCTTCGGAGGTACATAGCAGATCCTTCGCACGTGGTGCAGCCGGATGATGTGGAGGTTCGGGAGAACCTAAAGACTCACGTCGGACCACTCAAGATCCTCGATCGAGGCGAGAAACAGCTTAGAAGCAAGATCATTCTGATGGTCAAGGTGCAGTGGACTGGGCGTAGTCCCGAGGAGTGCACGTGGGAGCGAGAGGATGAGCTTCTCCGACACTATCCCGACTTTCGAGACAGGTATGTTTCTGATTTTGAAGACAAAATCCTTAAAAAGGTGGGGTGAATGTAAGAACCCGCACCGCTAATTAAGGTAATTAGTGAATTAATTATGATAATTAGGAAATGATTCCATAATTGACCTTAATAATTATTATTGGGCTTAAATAATTATACGGAGTGAGTAAAAATGCTGAAAGTCGCTTTTCGGAAGAAAAGCGCAGATACCGGTTCTGCTACCCGGTATAAATGCGTACCGGAAAAGTATCCCGAAAAATTATAATGAATGCATGATAATTACTAGAATATTATGTAGGACTTGTAAAACAAGTTTCAGGTCAAAATAATGTAATCTGATGCCAGAACTGATACTGGCTATGGAAAAGCGCGTACCGGAAAGGTGCTCCGAAAAATAAAATAAAAATATGACAAATCTTAGAAAAATGTGTAGGTTTAGATTCCAAAGTTTGGGATCAATATCTTTTGCGTTGCTATTAAGGCAAATATTGCGCTTAAGTGACCAATTGCCTATTTATATGCATACTTAGGGCACAACACCCTAGGTTGCATTATTTCTTACGTGAGATTTGGGTGGCTGAAGGGTGGCTACTGTTCCATTGCCTTCTCCTTCACCATTTCTTGAGTCTTGAACCATTTCCTCCATGATTTCCTTCTTCTCTTCTTCTTACAAACACTTGGTGGTGTGAGTTGTGAGGGTGTGAGACTACTTTGGCTGCACACTCAGCCACTGGGAGTAGAGTTGAGGGCTGGTTTAGAGAGTTGAGTGTGGTGGGTCATGATCATGGCATTTTGAGGTCCAAGTGGTGACCTTTGTGGGGTAAGAACCATCCTTGTGGTGCTATTTTCGTGCTTCTATTTGGTCTGAGTTTGAGGAGCTGTTGGTGAGCTCCAAGAGCCATTGTTGCTTTGTTTTAAGCTTTGGTAAGTGCATCAACCTTTGAACTTGTGTTTAGATGCTTAAAAATGGAACCTTGATGCATGTATTGAGCTAAGTTAATAACTTAAGGGTGGGGTAGGTTAAACACACCTAGAAATGCATGTTTAAGTGCCTTTAATCGGTTAAAAAGTTGAACCTATGGATTGGATATTCACGAAATGCAGAAACTGCATTCTGTCCTGAGATATCCGGATATTGTCGAGCAGATATCCGGATATCAGTATCCGGATATTCATATCCGGATATGGGGACAGCAACGAACCTGTTTCGGTAAAAATTCGATATCTTGTGCTACAGAGCTCCAAATCGAGTGCCGTTTGGACCTATGTGTATCTAGCACATAAGGATATAACCCTGTAAAATTTCATAGCCATTGGTTAAGTGGTTTGATATCAGTGTTAGTTTAAAGTCGCGTCTTGGTTGCTGGAAATTCAGTTGGCAGCAGTCACTTTGCGAAAATCATAACCGGAGTTATACAACTCCGATTGAGACATAAGATATGTCGTTGGAAAGCTTGTGAGGTCTAGTTTAACATATTAAAATCTCAGAATTTTTGGTAAAGAATTACAACTGCAGTTTTAATAAAATGGAACCTTGGAAGTGATATCTCGCGAAATGCAGAAACTGCATTCTGTCACGAGATATCCGGATATGATATCCGGATATTGGTATCCGAATATGGGCTTGGAGATATCCGGATATGCCCCCGACATATATCCGGATATTCTGGGTTTTCGAAGAATAGTGAGGTACTGTTCATACACATTGGAGTTATGGGTTTGTGGACCCTATTTTGATGGAGTTGAACTTCTGTAAATTCTTAATTAAGTCAGAATCAAGGGACTAAGGGCTTGTGGCTTGGTGGGAAGCCTTAAGACGTAAAACATAACAAAAAAACGTAGTCTTTATGTTTATGCGTACGAGCTATGTTATTGATATGATCGCTGGTCTAAATCAGATTGTGATTTCTGTTGTGTTGGACCTTGAGCGGTGAGGACTTTTGGCTTGGATTGATTGCTTGCAAGGTAAGCTTTCGTGTCCTCGGTTTAGCCATTTTGTGGTTCCACCATGTCCCATGGGGATGTGGTTTATGCATGCTGTGTTACATGCTTTGGTGTTTTGGAAATGCTGTTGCGCTATTATATGCAATGTGCTTTTATGATATGCATGTGATGTCCACCTATACGGTAAGCCTGAGTATGTAGTACATACAAGATGGTGAGGCTGTGGGTGAGGTGCAAGCGGTGTTTCTTGTACTCATGTGGGTTTAGACGTATTCCTGCATTTCTCTGGCTAGTAGATTTGATAAACACACATGGCATGATTATCTGCTGCATCGCATAGTTTTGGAACTTATATTGTAAATACTGTTTTTGAACTTATATTACACATGTAAGTGAGCTTGGGGTGGAAGATCCTTGAGGACCCCTTGTCTTACTGAGATTTCTTGTTTAGAGATCTCACCCCACGTTTGGGGACGCTTATTTCAGGATCAGGTAATGTTGAGGGCTCAGGTGGCAGGAGGCCAGAGCTGAGTTGATATTTATGATATTATGCTGAGACTGTTGTTGGGCATTGTGCCTTATTTGGTGAGCATGGGGTTTGTCCATGCCACATGGTTTTGTTTTGTCTTTTATTTGAAGTTGTAATTAAAGTATCACGATTTTGACCCAGGCTATGTGTTGTAGTCCTGTGGCTTTAGATACTCACTTTATAATTATTTATGAGGTATTCAGTTAGTTGTCTTGCAATTTACATACAGGCAGTATTTTATGAAATTGATTAAGTAATCAAGTTGGCTAAGGTTAATGATGTCATAATTGAATTAAAGAAAAAGTTATTCCGCATTTTAATTAAGCATGGCTTAATACGATAGTATGTTAACAATCCGGGTTAACACGGGCCGTTACAATAAAGGTCTACCAAACAATTCTAATGATGATACATGCACCAAAATGAAAAAGTACGCTTCAAGCCAATTGATGTTTTCAATGTAAATGCTTTGTATTCTTATAAGGAATATGAAAAGATTGTCATATACTTGAAACAAACCTGGATAGAATTTTTTATTTTTTTTAATTTATTTTAAAATAGTACATAAAAGATTTACTAATTAAACACTATATAATAAAATGATATCTAAAAAAGTAAGAAATTATTAATTATATTATATTTGTTAATGCATTTTATATATTCTGAATACTATTTTATGAAAAGAAGTAATGATTTATTGAAGAAAAAAAAACCAAATTCATGTAATTAAAGCACACTAATTAACAAAAAGGGATTTGTTAATCTTCTTACATATATTACCCAACAAAAATTTAAAGATCTTTGTTTTTAGGACTGATGAATAGATTATTATTTAAAGAAAATTATATTAAGATGTTAGTTGTTTAACGTAATTCAATATTTTAATTATTTGATTATCAATATAACTGTATTTCTATTAATACTTATAAAGATCATACTTCATATATGGAATCATTTTGTTTTCGACTATTACATATATGAAAATGCCATTAATATTTTAACAAAAAATAATAATTAAAATATTATGTGTACAATTCCATATATTACTTAGGAGCACTATTAGTGTTTATAAACTGACCAATATATTATGATGTTAGTTCTTTAACGTAATTCAACTGTTTTATATTTGATTATCAATATAACTTTATTTTTATTGATACTTATAAAGATCATACTTCATATATGGAATCATTCCGTTTTAGACCATTTCGTATATGATAATGCCATTAATATTTTAGCAAAAAAAAAATTAAAATTTTATGTATACAAATCTGAATATTACTTAGGAGCATTATTATTGGTTATAAACTGACCAATATATTATGATGACATTGGTTAGAGGCTATTTGAATGTATTCATAGCATATGTAGTTATTCGTTTACCATAAAAAAAGAGAGAGTAAAAGCTCACTTTATTTATTTCACATGATCTATCAAAATATTTTGATTATTCAATTAGTTTTTCAATTACTAAGTATAACAACCTTATATAAAATATTTTTTGTCAATTAAATCTCTGCGATGGCCCCTTTTATTTGTTATATTTTTTTAATACTCGATAACACTAATCAAATTATGGAGAAAATTCCAGACATTCAAATCACAATACTAATTGAAGATAAACAGAGAATAGAAATTAACAACACAAAAACTAAACTTAAATATCCACAAATTACAGACCAGAAATACACCAAAAGGAAACGAAAAATGCAAGGCAATTTCCAAAATTCAAACACTACACACTGCATTGCAAAACATGGTCTATAATCATCTCCTTCAGTTGACTTAAACCATGATCATTAAACGAAATAGGTAAATTTCGAAGTCCGCCTTGCAAAACTCACACATCTTCATCATTGTGCTAACTCCACAATGATCCCACGAAGTGAGTTCATCTTCCCATATGTTCGATTGGCATTTGTCTTGCTTGCAGATTGGTGGCCCTTCAGAAATGAACTTTCTTCTCACCCACAGGCCTCTAATGAAAAGTCTAACATTAAACCTGCACAGAGAAACAGAGCATTATTGATTCAACAAACGAAAAATTTCAAATCCCTCCGACCTTTGAGTTTCATCAACCCCTGAATCAGTATCATTGAGTACAGGTAGCTAGCATCTTTGTGTCATTTCAGTGATGCTTGCTTAATATGATCAAGGGCTGTATTTATGGTTTCTGGGGTTGAAGGTTCACGAAAGTAATTAACAACACCCTCACGAAACAACACATTAGGATTCCCACTCTCTCTACAACGTTGGATGAAATAGTTTACTCGATTTCTCTTTAGGTTTTTTGCTTGGTTGAAGGCATCCTCACTGCTTGCCTCAAGTTGATGAAAGAATGGTTTGGCTTCTATTACCCACTCCAACGGATCATCATCAAACTTTTCAAAGGAGACACTTTCGTATACATCATCAGATTCTGCAAGTTTGAGGAAGTCCTTGCATGTTAGCTTCATGCTAGTCATGTCTTCCAAAGAACGGGATGCAATCTTCTGAAATATTACTAATATCACTTCGGATGGGAGGCTTGACAGCGACACAACATTGATCATCTCCATTTTTAAGCGCTTGTTTGAGGATGAAGCAGCCATGCAACTTGGTTATTTTTTTGTTTGATATTGAATATTGTTGATAAATTGAGATGGACTAATACATATGAACACCGCAAAATGAAGTAATACATTTGAGAGAAACGAAGAGACGATTGGCGGTGGCGGTACATTGGAATTATGGGTTATCATTACCCATGTGCAGATAACTTGGAAAATGAAACGCCGCCCTTTTTCATTTTTCAGATATCGGTTTAGAAATACGAAGCATTGGTGGAGTAGGTAATCAGTCAAATGGGGTTATCAGAAAATAAAAAAAAATCAATAAATATACAATCTGAATAAGACAGATGGAGATGGAACGTCATCTTCTTCTTTCCAGGTTCTTCTTCCGCATTTTTTTTTTGTTTTTCTTTATTTTCTCAAACAACATCTATAGCCATAATTAATTAAAGATTACCTACAACTGTTACAATGTTATCTGATACATTATGAATCTTTATTTTTTGAAAAAAATATTTGTTAATGCATAAAATTTTGTATTTCGTTTATTTTTTGAATCAAAATTAATCAAATTTATATTTTTGTATTTGTTATCTGATACATTATAAATCTTATATTTTTTTGTTTATTTTAAATAGCCAAAAAATCAATATTATTAATAGCATTTAGAAAAGAAAAAAAATCAATTATTTAATGAAATAAGCATATTCATCATTTGTTGGGAAACCAACTTTTTGAAAAAAATACCATATTTAACGCTTTTTAAAAAAAAATTGTATTTAATTTTGTTGGTAACAGAACTTTAATGAGTGGTATAAAAATAAATCTTTTATTTTTTGTTTAATTTAAGGAGCTAAAAATTCAGTATTATTAATATCATTTTGAAAAAAAAAACGTGATTAAGAAAAAAAACGTGATTACTTAATGAAATAAGCATATTCATCATTTGTTGGTAAACCAATTTTTTTGAAAAAAATACCATATCCAACGCTGATTGTTTAATTTATTCCAATAAATCGATATTTGAATTTAAAAAAATATATATTTGTTTTTGTTGGTAATAGAAGTTTAATGGTATAATTAATATTTTTAATTTGGTTATATAATTTTGTTTTTTAATTTATTTATTATACAGAACCTTAAATATATACACATGAGGTGTATAAAATCATTAGTTAAATTTAAATTCAAAATGTATTTTTTTTGTTGGTAATAGAAGTTTAATGGTATAATTAATATTTTTAATTTGGTTATATAATTTTGTTATTTAATTTATTTATTATACAGAACCTTAAATATATACATGAGGTGTATAAAATCATTAGTTGAATTTAAATTCAAAAACATATATAGCCATAATTAATTAAACATTACTTACAACTGTTACAATGTTATCTGATACATTATGAATCTTTATTTTTTGAAAAAAATATTTGTTAATGCATAAAATTTTGTATTTTGTTTATTTTTTGAATCAAAATTAATCAAATTTATATAAAAATTCAGACACTGAAGTGGTATAAAAATAAATCTTAGATTTTTTGTTTATTTTAAATAGCCAAAAAATTAGTATTATTAATAGCATTTAGAAAAGAAAAATAAAAGCAATTATTTAATGAAATAAGCATATTCATCATTTGTTGGGAAACCAACATTTTGAAAAAAATACCATATTTAACGCTCTTTAAAAAAAATTGTATTTAATTTTGTTGGTAATAGAACTTTAATGAGTGGTATAAAAATAAACCTTTTATTTTTTGTTTAATTTAAGCAGCTAAAAATTCAGTATTATTAATACCATTTTGAAAAGAGAAAAAAAAGTGATTACTTAATGAAATAAGCATATTCATCATTTGTTGGGAAACCAATTTTTTGAAAAAAATACCATATCCAACGCTGATTGTTTAATTTATTCCAATAAATCGATATTTGAATTTAAAAAAAATGTATTTGTTTTTGTTGGTAACAGAAGTTTAATGGTATAATTAATATTTTTAATTTATTTATTATACAGAACCTTAAATATATACATGAGGTGTATAAAATCATTAGTTAAATTTAAATTCAAAAATGTATTTATACAATATTACAATGAGGAATGCTTTTCTACAATAAAAGGTCATATAACGATAAGTCACAAATGCAGCGTTCATGAAGTTTCATTTGTTGTGAAAATTCATGAGTAATTATGGTGAATGTCCAAACACACGTAATAAAATATATTAATATGCATACGAAAATTGTTATCAGAGAAATATTAGCCAAAAAAATAGGATTAAACAATTCAAGATATTTCAACCTATATAAGATGTTCAACAAAATATGAAATGCATACTTCAAAATTAAATCGTCCAAGATGAAAAAACCAAACAACCAAATAAATTAAAAGACAAAACATAACAATGATAATAACAACAGCATAGTCTAAAGCCAAATACAAAAGACTTGTTCGAAAATAATCTGTCCAAAAACGAAATTTGCCCCTTTCGAAAAAATGACTTCATTAATCTGCCAAGTTGTCTTAATTCGCTACATCAAAACTTACAAAATAACAAAAAAAAAATGGTAATATATCAGTAAAGTGCATTACAAAAATTATTATACAGTGGCATGAGTATTAACAATTTGGCACAAAATTGACCTATTATTGAGGCACAAAATTGCTGTAATTTAGCCCTGACTCTTTATTTTCCAAATCATACTAATGTAAGTCACTTAACAACACTGTTGAAGGCGTTAGATGCAGTCTGCATGACAGACTTTCAAGGCTCCATAACAAGTGTTGGCTTTGCAATAAATGTTTCAGAACCTTTATGAGCAATTTATCTATAAAAAAAGAAAAAGGTATGGAGTCTAACTTTGAAAAATGTGATATGATCGACTATTGGGTAGTGTGTCATCTTATTTAAGAATTATGATTGTTGAGTTGTTGGTCATGGGTAAAGTAGGCTCGAATCGCTTAGGATCATCTCTCTACGGACGATCAGATTCATGATGCATTTTGTCTGAGTAGAGAATTAAATAGCTTTTCAAAAAGCTACTAGGTCGTACCAAATGGTGGTAGTTTAATTGGCGCATGAGAGCTAAGTAGGTGGAGATAAGAGCATGTATTCGAATCTCCCCAATATCACATTTGGAGGGATTTAAAGCCTTAATCTTGGACCCGTCCCGAATCAGATTAGTTGTGAAGCAATAAACCAATTGAAATATTTCAAAAAAAATAAAAATAAGCTACTAGATCGCTAGTTTAGTATGACTAATTGCGGTAGATATGCCGTAATATACCTTTATCTTTACATTTAGATGAATTTTATTTTGGCTTTTAAAATATAAATTAATTATTCCTTGAGGCGAGAACAAAATATAAATGATTCTAGTAAAGATTATTCACTATTAGCAAGTTGTGTTATTACTTAAAAAGAGTTCAGATTATTGAATTGCTCAAAACGTCTCCATCTTGTAAATAGATTAGAAAAAAAAAACGTGGAGAGAGAATATCCTTGCCTAACCCTCTATAACTCGATGACATAAAAGTAACCAATGTTCTCTCCTTTGGTGGAGACCAAGTAGATAACAATACAGACACAATGTAAAATTAATTCATCCATTTATAATTGAACTCCCCCTGACTTTCTAAGTTAGCATTGCAACTCATCTCTAGTAAAATGTCGGATAATTTGCAGTAAAAATAATTTTCCACCAATTGGAGCAAGACGAGATATCAAACAGAAAAAGTGACTAGGGAAAAAATGCCAATTGACTATAGGTATCAAAAGCCAAGCCCATCTCAAACCCTTTCTTCCAGGTCACTTCCAAAGGAGAAGAAAGAAATAAGAGATTTACATATGCAACCAGCACACATAAACTGCAAGAGTACAAACTTAGATATAAAGATGGCTTCATCTAAACAGGACAATTATTCTCATGTTCTTGCACATGCTTTTACAATTACAGGTTGGAGAAGATACAAAGTTGGATAGTTACTCCATCCACTATCATCAGAACAGGTACCCTTGGCATCACTGCTAAGCACCATCATCTTCCAAGTTGTTCGCCCGTTCGCATTCATCAATCCATTCACTGTATCTGCATAGTTGCAAACAAGCTCCTTGAGTAATGGGAGAGACAGAGAGAGAGAAAGAGGGAGAGGGATGTTTCCCACATATTGATTGAACTTACACATCTATTGGCTCAGATAAAGCTGCAAAAACAAAAAAAAAAAGAGTTAAATATTAGCTAAACTTGTCACGGGGCAAGAGGTCTACAAGGCAAGGTAGCACATGCTAGTAACTTCATTGAAGTTAAAATGCATCATTAAAAGCAAGTGTCAAGGGAACACCTCAACACCATCAATATCAAGTTGCGTTTTATAAAGATCAACATAAATTACATAATATGTTATTTATATGCCATCCTTAGCCATTTCCCATTTCCATATGCAGTCCCAGCCATGATAGAACATTTGGAAATAACTACTCCACTAAGAATTAATGTCCTTAAATGCTAAACACAGCCTGCCCATTGAAACAAACCTGTGATGGTAGTGCTAAAGCTCTCTTGGCATATCCCGCAAGAAGCTTCCCCTAGCAAGTTCTTTATGTCACTGACAAAAGAACACCAAAAATGAGCTTCAAATCAAGTAGTATACATCTATAACATGTAAAACAGAAGGTTTCCAGATTGATTTCAGAGAAAAGTGTGCCCTAATATCTTTGGATGCATATTAAAAAATAAAAATAAAAAAATACACACACCCCTTAAAAGTAATTAAGAAATGCTTACATGCGGCATTCAACACTGGTGCCATGATTGCAGAAAGGGCATCTGAAGACAGTGTCAAGCTTATCCATTCGTTTCTTTGGAGGTGCCTTTGTTTTTGCCTTCCTCTTTCCCATGGCTCATATCCTGCTTTATATATATATATATATATATATATATATATATATATATATATATATATATATATATGTTAAAGCATGCAAACAGTCCAGTCAAATCAAAACTTCTCCCCATTCCACAAATTTGAAAATGCAGACATGGGTTACCAAAAAAGCATCCACAATTCCATACAACAATTAATCCTCTCCAGCAATTCACTCAAGCAAGTAATCCTTTTTCATCTATCAATGCATAGTAACACCAATTGCTCCAATTTAATTAATTAATTCATTTAAAAAAAAATGCCAAGTAAATATGAAATAGAAATCTAAAGGACAAAATTCTATGTGTTTTTTTATAAGTATTTTCGGTTAATAAACAATTCGAAGGAGAAATATTAAAATTTTAATCAACCGCATCGACATGGGAAAAGGTTATGCAACATTAATCTCTTAACAATTCTGTCTCTCAATAATTTTTGTTGCAGAATCGCTCCCCTGAAAACTAACGGAGAAACAATGTATGTCGAAATTTCAATAATTTTTGTTACCTAGGTAATTAAAAAAAGGTATGGGCAGAACTTTACAGAACAAAGTTATGACCCTGGTGGGTAGTAGCTAAAATCGTGATGTGGGCCTCATTTGTATCCAGTCAGAAGGTAGGTTTGTCGGCAGCCAAACGAAGGGTGGAAAAAATGCAAAAAAGGAAATCAAATGAAACCCTGGCTACCTGTTGCGATGAGGCTACCACCGCTACGGGTTTATGGCTGATGCTCTCCGGCAAGTATACCGATCGCACAAGTAATAAAGTGATAAATACAGTTCGTCTCCACAGGGATTAGATCTAATATCAAGTAAACAATTTCCTTTAAGAATGGACGATTTCCAAAAGGGTTTTTGTGACAAATATTGTCGAATTGAGTGAAATTAAAAATAAAGACTTGTTTTTGTGTTTTTTTTTTAAATTGAAAAAGAAAACAATACAATTGAAACTTGATTTGTAGAAAAATATAAGAAAAGTATTGTAGCCAGGGTTCATTCACCAAATGATCCCCGCTTTTTACTCCGGATTGATTTATAAAAATCATTTATATAATCACTCAAATAAATTATCATCTAAAAGATTTAATAGTTAACCCTCAATTCCTTGCAGGGTTAACCCTTTAATCCCATGAGAAACCCCAATTCCTTGCAATGTTTCTCATGGGATCAAGCAATGGGCGTGATAATTTAAGCATCTGCAATCGTATACACGTCTATTCCTAGCACGCATACAGATTGTTATCTTACCCCCTTTCAAGATCAAAACCCCAATATTCCTATCTAGGATTTTGATCCTCAGAATACCCCCAACTATCAGATTGATCAATTCTAATAAAGGGAATATAAAATTCGCACAGAGTAAAGATAAAGATAATTATATAAATTAAAAATCACAAATCAATCCTTCATGTCAAGGGTTCACATATGGATCGTGACCCTGACTACAATAAAAATGATCTAGCCGATCAACATACTGATCGCTGATCTAAAATTTAACATAAACTAAAAATAAAAGATAAAGAAATACTAGATGAAGACGAAGAACGAAGAACAACTCCAGTGCTCTTCTCCTCCAATCTCCAGATCTGTCCTTGAACCTTGTATCTGTGTTTTTTTCTTTTTTTCAGATCTGCCAAGTCTGCTGACCTAGTTGCATAAGAGGTGCTTTTATAATATTTTATTTCCTTTCCAAAAGTGCCCCTCAGAAAACACGGAGATCCGTCCCGCAGACCGGCGCCGGTTGGCACCGAATTGGCGCACGTTTGCGCCACTCCAAATTGGCGCTGGGTGGCGCCACTTTTTCAACATATATGGCGCTAGTTAGCGCCACTTTGTTACTATTCATTGGCGCTAACTAGCGCCAATTTCATTTGTTTTTAGGCGCTAGCTAGCGCCAGTCCACTGTCTTGCGGCGCTAGCTTGCGCCATTTCCTTTGTAAATTGGCGCTGCCTTGCGCCAACCTTCTGTCTTGTTGCGCTGAGACGCGCCGCTTTCTTTCGTAAATGGGCGCTAGGTTGCGCCAAACTTCTGTAATATTGCGCTGAGCAGCGCCACTTTCTTCATTAGTAGGCGCCAGGTTGCGCCAAGGTTCTGTCTTGTTGTGCTGAGGAGCGCCACTTTGTTGCTACCTAGCGCCACTTTGATGTGCTCGCTGCAACCCGCGTCATGCTTGGAACTCATAGTGTGCTATAATTTTCCTGTAAAAATACAATTAAAATGTGAATATTATTGACATTCAAAGAATCAATATAATTAGCCAATATGTATTTAATTTGCTCTCTTATGACTCAATTCTTGTCAATTTTATCACAGAAAAATCACACCTGCCAGAGGCACATCAAATCATTCCCAGATTTAAACGTTGCTGTCCCCAGCAATGTAAAAGACTTAATCCAGGAAATATTCACTTAATCTAACATAACAATCATAGTCACTCTCAGACTCAATATGCCATGTATGCCTGACTAAATATCATGAACTTCCAATAATGCCATCAGCTTCTTAATATATATAAATCTACATTGATTACCCCTCACACAGATAAATAATGTTCACTCAACACTCAGTGTTTTAAGGGTATCATGAGCACTCAATTACTCAAAGCTATAACACTACCATATGCTTGATTATATTCTACAAAATTCTTGAAATTGAAGAATCAAACACATGCATTAATTGATCAAAAGGACTTCACAGGTTGTAACTTTGGCTGGGGTAATGGGTAGGAAAATTTGGATAGTAGCTCAAACAACCAAGAGATTGAAAACTGATATTATTTCATTTTTAACAATTTCAACTCAATTGTTTTGCTCCACTAACATTCCCACAGAATTCCGGGAATTCATTCCTTCCTGCCACCTTTTATTCTTTTCCTTTTTCTTGCTTTCTTTTTCTTTTTCTCTTTTCATTTTGCCCTTTCTTCTTTTTTTTTTTTTTTTTTTTTTCTTGACCATTGTGGAGCTTACCTCACTTTCTTTACTTTATTTCCAATACTTTCAGTGATTCAATCTCAACCAAGGTAAGTTATATGGATATTGGCTAAGCCATTAATCAGGCCACAGGTCATTTCACAATAAATCAATTCAGGCTCAAAAGGGCTAGCAAGGGAAAATTTCATACAGGTGGGCTATTTTGGCCAATAGCTAATAAGAACAAAATGCCTTTGTCATATCAATCAATGCATGCATTACAGAGAAACAAATCAAGTTCTAGAGTATTACAACAGTGAGGCCTTTCAACAAGAATTTCAGTGTTTAGGCTCAAAACCTCACAGCTATGGTATCAATGTAGACTCAAGAAAATTGACTTCAGACATTATCAGAATTCACAATCTTAATTCAGACAACTAAGCAATCATGTAATCTAATTATGCCTATGCAATGTCATGTCAGAAAGTCATACAATATATTCCAAGAATTTAATCATGTACATTAAAAAGATAAGCACATTTAAACCTGGGATTTGTTCAAAACACACCATTTTTTTTTTTTTTTTTTTTAGATAACACAAAATAACTATAAAAATAACTAAAAATAAATAATTTACAAAAGTTAGAATATCTCCCCTGATCGAAGAATTGAAGTTCTAAGGTGCAAGCCAACCATTCCCAGATTTAGAGTATTGCTGTCCTCAGCAATAATTAGACCACAAAAATGACTGAAAACCTGCACAATAGAACAAACAGTGGCATATAGAAGAAACTATAATGCACACATCAAAATATCCGAATGTTTGAGGAATAATCTAACAAAAAGAAAATAATTGACCCTAACTACAAATTAAGCTAAATACAATATATCTCCATCCGTAGGAGACATCAATCGTCCTCATCTTCAGAATCTTCCGTTGCCATCCTTCGAGCATCTTGGAATGGATCAGGAGCAGGACGATACAGCTCTGGGTCAATAAATGGCTGTGAAGGCATAGGAACATCAGCTGGAGCCGGGGCAGGATAAGGGTTTTGATACACAAAAGGAGGAGGAACTTCTGGATACACCGGTCGGAATGTTTCAAATGGCACAGTAGGATATGCATGCTCCAGGAATTGCTGAAAGTACTCTCCCTGCATAAGAAGTTTCTCATTCTGAATAGAGATACGCTTGAACTGCTGCTGATTCTGAATGAACATTTGTGAAAGCTGTTGTTGCATCTCATAAAAATCATAAGCAGGAGGAGGCCCTTGTGTAGTAACTGGAGTCGTATGAGCATAGTGTGCTTCTGAAGCATCCGACTGAGGTATAATAGACATATGCGGAACACGTGGAGAAGGAGGCCTACCAGCTTTGCGGCCTCTACTTCTGAAATCAACATCAGATTTATCACAGTGATCTATGTATGTGTCCAGAGTCAATGTAGATGCAGGTCTAATATCAAACTCCTCATCTTCAGGAATAAGCACACCGGCCCGAATACACAAATTTGTAATGAGGGAAGCCAAACCCAGACGCTCTTTTTGCCTACTCCTTGTTATCATATGGCAAATTCTATCAGATAGGGCAGCAGAAATATGCAATCTTTCTTCCCCAATAAGTATATATAAGAGAGATGCCCTCTCAATATTCACATCTGATAGATTAGAGGAGGGCAAGATGTTAGCATTCACAAAACAATGCCAGAAACGGCATTCACCAGTCAGGTGTGACATGCGTAACTTTTCTGGAATTCCCCCATATTTATTTTCCCATTCTGAGAATGGTTGAGTTATCCTGAGTCGCACCATCTCAGTTAGTTGAGGAAATTCCTCCGGATATTGCCTGCGTCCCATAATAGGCAACATGCGATTATAAAGATTAACATAATCGCAAGTCGTAGAAGAATGGTAACTTGTTTGCAGGAATGCCTCAATGGTAGCTGAATCAAAGGGAACTGCAACTCCCCTTACCCAAGAAGTCCTGGTTCTGTGTATTCCTCCAAATCAGCATTTGCATAGAACTCCTTCACAATTGAGCTGGGGGCTAGTTCAGCGTAATCTACCAGCTTCTCCCATTTCCTCCTTTGGATAGTTCTCATGATGGGATTGTCATGAGGTAGATCCAGAGAAATACATCTTTCTGGAATAAAACCTTTGTCTGCATATGAATCGTAGAATCTCTTCTGAGCTTCCATGTGCAGAAATCTGCTTTCATCCAGAGTAGAAATTTTTCTCTTTTTTTTACTAGCAGCAGCTGGTTCCTTACCCTTAAAAGTCTGAAAATCAGAAATACAGCCAAGCCATAATACAGATAATTCCCAGATTTATCTCAAATCAAATCAGTTAATAAATATGCATGCAGATGGTATAAATATTGCAAATATTTCTAGCCACACCCTGCACATACCATTCCCAGATTTAATCTCAGATAATATAACACAATTTTTTTTTTTTTTTTTCGCGAGATCCAGCGCCCTCGCGCAGATGGAAGCCGCAGGCGCGG
>JAVKPL010006737.1:0-27788 GCA_032173675.1 Gastrolobium villosum
TTTTCCATGGGTGGTCTCAAAGCTCCTGGCCCTGATGGATTCCCAGCTCTTTTCTTCCAAAAAAATTGGGATCTCCTGAAGAAGCAAGTGGTAGAGTGTGCCTCTCATATCTGGAAGAATCCAGGTGATGTTAGGGATCTCAATAAAACCTTACTTGTCTTAATTCCAAAACTTGCTAAACCTGAAAGAATTTCTCAATTTCGGCCTATAGCTCTTTGCTCAGTGTTATATAAAGGTATCAGTAAAATTATTGTTGGGAAGCTGAAACCCATTCTAAACAAGCTAATCTCCCCTCACCAAGTCAGCTTCGTTCCCAATAGGCAAATTCAAGACAATATTATTATTGCTCAGGAGATGGTTCACTTTATGAATAGAATGAAAGGTAAGCGGGGCTTTTTTACTATAAAGATTGATCTCGAAAAAGCCTATGATCGCATGTCCTGGAGTTTCATCCATAAAGTGCTTAAGGAGATTAGTCTTCCTGATCAATTTGTGAATCTCATCATGCATTGCATCTCTACTTCTGAGCGGGAAATCCTTTGGAATGGTGCTAAGTCAGGCAGAATTTCTCCTAGCAGAGGCCTTAGATAAGGGGACCCCATATCTCCCTATATCTTTGTTCTGTGTATGGAGAAGTTGTCTCATTTAATTGCTGACTGCATTAATAGAGAGGAGTGGAAGCCCATGAAAGCTGGAAAAGGTGGTCCAATTATATCTCACCTGCTTTTTGCAGATGATTTGCTTCTTTTCGGTGAAGCTAGCATTAATCAGATCAAGACTATTCTGAACTGTCTTGCAATCTTCGGTGACATGTCGGGGCAAAAGGTTAGTTACCCCAAATCAAACATTTTCTTCTCTAAGAATGTTTCTTCTGAGCTGGCTAATTCTATTGTGGAGATAAGTGGCTTTGCTCATACTAGGAATATTGGCAGATACCTGGGCTATAGAATGAAGCATGGAAGAATAAATAAACTATATTATGGAGAGATCATGGACAGAGTAAATGGGAGACTCCAGGGCTGGAAAAAGAGCTGCTTGTCTATGGCAGGGAGAGTGACATTAGCTAAATCAGTCATTTCAGCTATTCCTATGTTTCATATGCAGAATAGCCTTCTCCCAAAGGGCATCTGTGATGAGATAGAAAGAATTCAAAGGAGCTTTATTTGGGGAGACACTGATAATCATAGGAATCACCATGCGGTAAGGTGGGAGCAGCTCCAGATGGACAAAAAGCAAGGTGGTTTGGGGATCATCAATCTTAGAAAGCAAAATGAAGCTTTCCTGCAAAAATGTGCCTGGAAGTTAATTCAATCCCCTGACCACCTGTGGGCTCAAGTGCTAGTGGCTAAATATGGCAGAAATAAAGAGTTGTTAAAGGAGGTATCTTCTAAACCGTATGATTCTCATTTATGGAAAAGTTTATGCAAAGTCTGGCCAGATATGTTAAGTAACATCTCTTGGCAGATTGGTAATGGGAAGAAGGTTGATTTCTGGAAGGATGATTGGACTGGTCTCAACACTAGCTTAATTTCGTTAGCAATTGTTCCTCTTTCAGCTGAGACTGTTGATCTCAAAATAAACCATAATTCTTTCTCTTCAGGAGAGGGATGGAATACGCACTTTCTCTTTAACCATTTTAATGAAAGTGTAGTAAACCAGATTATGGCTATTCCTCATCCTGATGGGGAAGCAGGAGAGGATTGTGTTAGCTGGAGAAATTTGCTTCCAGGTCAGTCTATAGTTAAATCGGCTTATAGAAATCTGACATGTCCTAACTCCCTCTCTAGTGATAGCTGCTGGGACCGGATATGGAGTTGGAAAGGAAAAGAGAGAGTTAAGCTTCTTTTGTGGAAAATGCTCCATGGTAGGATGCTAACTAAAGACTATATCAGCAAATGGAGTGATTCCTCTAATAGCTGCCCCTCTTGTCCTGATCTAGCGGAGACCCTGCTCCATGCTTTTAGAGACTGTAATAAAGCTAAAAAGGTCTGGCTAATACCTTTGTTGCATCCTCTTCCTCCTGGTTTTTTCACCTCAAGCTGTTCCAAAGAGTGGATTATCCTCAATTTGAATATAAAGAATACCCATGCCAAGGACTGGAGGGACTTTTTCTTTACCGTTTGTAATTTCTTATGGTATTGGAGAAATAAAGAGCTTCATGAAGGCTTTGTAAAGAGACCTGAAGACCCTTCTCCTTGTATTGCTGAATCAATTAGAGAGTTAAGGTGCTATAACAGAAAATGGTTAACAAAAGTTGATCCTATATACCCCCCCCATCAGATCCTCCCCTGCCTGGATTGCTCCAACTCAAGGTTATTTAAAATTAAATGTTGATGGTGCAGTTTCTAATGAGAGAGCTGCATGTGGGGGATTATTGAGAGACTGGGAGGGGAATTGGGTTTCTGGTTTCTCTGTCTTTATTGGTTCCTGCTCCCCTTTGCAAGCTGAACTCTGGGCTATTTTACATGGGTTGGAGTTTGCTTGGAAATCTGGTTGGAAGAAAATTATTCTTGAATCAGATTCTGCTCAAGCCATTGGCCTTCTTACCATGACTGGTAATGACACTCGAAAGCTACCTCTGGTAACTAAGATTCGAGCTGCTCTCAATAAGGATTGGTCTGTCTTGTTGAAGCATATTTCTAGGACCTGTAATCATTGTGCGGACTGGCTAGCAAAGAAAGCAATGGATGATCCTTTTGGTTTATCCACTATTACATCCCCTCACAGTGAGCTACTTAATCTTCTTACTGCTGATATGCTGGATCCGGGAGTCATCACTCCAGCTGCAAGATGCTGAGTTTGTTTCTTCTGAGTCGATGGTTTTTAGTTTTCTTTCTGTCTTGCTTTTTCCTGTTATTGTTTGTTTTCTTTTGTTTCGTTTTGTCTGTTTCGTGGGGCAATGCCTCATGTATTTACCAAAAATATATATATATATATATATATATATATATATGAAACTAAATAAACAAAAAAATTAACGAAGAGAATGAGATTTGTTAGCCTTTCAACAGTTGTAATTAAGTTAAGGAAAAAACAAGAGACTTAAAAAAAAAGTTGGCTGGTATGTGTAAAGTATTGTTAGATAAAGAAAAACAGTGGATATTTGACGTGGACATTTAATTTTGGTGACACACAGGATATTGTTACATAAAGAGGAAAAAAATCTTTGATACTACTGTTATACCAAGATTTAATGTATCTCATCAATGAAAGCAGTACACATCATAGGAGAGAGAAAAAAATTGACAGAAAAAACATAAAATTAACTTATATGTAATATTTTGATGGGAAATATCTAACGGCATTAGTGCCGTCTTACCTGTTGACGGGATTCATTTGGAATGCTGCCTTTTCAGCCAGTCAAGTAATGGTTCCTTACGGCACTAATCACGTCAAGTGTGTTTACGCCACTGACTGCCTTATTCCTGTGAAACTTTTCGAATGTGCTTTTTAACAAAATGAGAGAATACTGGATTTCATAGATGAAAAACAACAAAGATAAAGATGATCGTACAATCAGAATACAAAGCTTATGTATAAGCTTCCAGAAACTAAAAGAAGGAAACTAACTAAAGTAAGAAATTAACTCTAGTTAACTAACTACAATTACTAAAAATAACAAACTAACTAATTGACAGCTAATAAAAGTAACTAATTAGTTAACAGACTAACTAACTAGTTAACAAAGAAACTAACTTAAAACTAAACATAATTAAATAACATAGCTAATACCCCCCCTCAAGTTGGTGGGTGGAGATCATACAACCCCAACTTGGAAATAAGATCACGGAAGGAGGCTGGATGAAGGGCCTTGGTGAGGATATCAGCAAGCTGCTGAGTTGTAGAAACAGGTAGCAGTCGAATCAACCCAGCTACTACCTTCTCCCGAGTAACATGACAATCCAACTCAATGTGTTTACTGCGTTCATGGAAGGAAGGGTTATGTGCCAAATAGATGGCACTCTGATTATCACAATAAAGATTAGCTGGTTGAGCAGTAGAAACATGAAGATCATGAAGAAGGTAGGTAAGCCATTGAATTTCGCAGGTGACAGTGGCCAAAGCACGATATTCAGCCTCCGTAGATGATCTAGAAACAGTGCTTTGCTTCTTTGACTTCCAAGAAATGAGAGAGTCACCAATGAACACGCAAAAACCAGTAGTGGACTTCCTTGTATCAGGACAAGTTGCCCAATCAGCATCAGCAAAGGCTGCTAAAACAAGGGAATTCTGAGAGCTAAACAGTAAACCTTTAGCAGGAGAAGCTTTCAAGTATCTTAGAACTCGAAGAGCAGCAGCATAATGAGCTGTCATAGGTTTGGCTACAAATTGACTTAATTGTTGCACAACAAAAGATATATCAGGTCTGGTATTTGTCAGGTACAATAGTCGACCCACTAATCGTCTATAAGCTGCTGGATCAGAAAATAACTCACCTTGACTTTGTTGCAAACGCAAAGAAGGTTCCATGGGAGTAGAGACAGATTTAGCATGAAGAAGGCCAGTCTCAGACAACATTTCAAGAACATACTTTCTTTGATTCAGGATTAAACCATTTTTGGATCTAGCAATTTCCATACCAAGAAAGAAATGTAAAGGACCAAGATCTTTAATACGAAAAAGGACATCCAGGTGTTGCTTAATGGAATTAATCTGATGCATATTGTTGCCAGCCAAAATCATATCATCTACATAAACCAATAGGCATGTAAAATCATCACCATCTGCCTTAGTGAAGAGAGAGTGATCAGCACTTGATTGAATGAAGCCGAGATTGCGAAGCTCTAAGGTCAACTTGGCATTCCATTGACGGCTGGACTGTTTTAAACCATATAAGGATTTATGTAGCTTACAAACTTGACTTCCTGTAGCTGAAGCAACACCTTCAGGGATCTTCATATACACCTCTTCTAACAAATCTCCATGAAGAAAGGCGTTATTAATATCAATTTGCTCAAGAAACCAGTTTTTAGCAACAGCAACCGAAAGAAGTAACCGAACAGTGGTGAGTTTGGCCACTGGAGAAAAAGTCTCAAAGTAATCCACTCCCTCCATTTGGTTGTAGCCCTTAGCTACTAGACGAGCCTTATGCCTAGCAATAGTGCCATCAGGGTTATGCTTCACTTTGTAGACCCATTTACAACCAATTGGATGATTACCTTTAGGAAGTTCAACAATGGACCAGGTCTGATTACGGTTAAGAGCTTCAAGTTCATCAGTCATTGCCAAAATCCATTCCTTTGATTGAATGGCTTGATTATATGTTCGAGGCTCAACAAAAGAACTCAAGTTATGACATAAGGTAGTATAAGAGGGAGAACAATGTGTGTAAGAAACAGAAGATGACAAAGAAAAGGGTAAAGAAGAATGTGTACCTGAAGATGAGTTGATGTCAGCTGAAACCATGGAGAAATTGCAGTGAAAATCACTAAAATGCCGAGGCTCCATCCTTACTCTAGTTGATCTTCGAAGATGAGTAGATGGATCAGCATCAGTGGTGGTTGGTAATGAAGAAGCAGGTTCAGGTAAAGCAGCAGCAGTGGTTGGTATGAAAGGAGTAGGTGCTGCTGATGGACAAGAAACAGAAGAAGTAGGAAGCATAGGAGTAGGTTCTGCTGATGGAGTAGGTGGTGAATGCACCTTTTGGGGAAAGTCATATAGGGTAGGGGTAGGTGTGGGTAGGATTGGTGCCATAGCAGAACCTGTGTTATCACACTCTTGATTCTCAATGAGAGGAAAAATTCTTTCATAGAAAACAACATTTCTGGATATAAAAATCTCTTTGGACTTCAAATCATACAAAACATATCCTTTGGTCCCATTTTTGTGCCCCAAGTACACACATTTTCTAGCTCTAGCATCAAACTTTGTGCGATGCATGTGAAGTGTAGAAGCAAAAGATAGACAACCAAAGGTTTTAAGATGAATTAAAACAGGTGGTGCCTTGTATAACATCTCATATGGTGACTTGTTATGCAAAATGGGAGAATTAAGTCTATTAATGACATGAATAACATGTTGAATGC
The DNA here is from genome assembly GCA_032173675.1 of Gastrolobium villosum. NCBI lineage: Eukaryota > Viridiplantae > Streptophyta > Magnoliopsida > Fabales > Fabaceae > Gastrolobium > Gastrolobium villosum. The sequence continues at coordinate 6,027 of JAVKPL010006737.1, forward strand.
AGTAGCACCAAAGTTGTTTAGGAATGTTTCCTTGAAAAAGAAAAGCCCTGGCTGTGTTCAAAATATGCTGATGTTTTCTCTCCACAACACCATTTTGTTGTGGAGATTCAACACAAGATGTTTGATGCAAGATGCCTTTTTAAACAAAAAATTCTGACATTGAAAACTCAGGACCATTGTCACTACGAAAAGCCTTAATGGTTATGCCAAATTGATTTTCTATTAATGTTACAAAAGCATGAATGTGTGTCCTAGTTTCTGATTTCAGTTTCATCATGACACCCCATGTGTACCGTGTGTGATCATCAACAATGGTTAAGAGATATCTATGACCATGAATTGAAGGAGTGGAGTATGGACCCCAAATATCAATATGAACTAAATCAAAGGCTTTGACAGTAACAGTAGAACTTGAAGGAAAGGGTAATCTCTTTTGTTTGGCATAATGGCATATCTCACAAGGGTTATCAATATTTGTACAGGAAATGAAAGGAAATTGAGTCATCATTGACTTTATTACAGAGGAAGAACAATGGCCTAGTCTTATATGCCACAAATCAGGAAATGTTTTGACAGGAACTGTATTGGTAAAATATGTAGTTGGTAAAGATGCCTTCTTCGAATCAAAAACTTGAGCAAGGATGTACAATCCTCCAACTAGCTCAGCTGAACCAATCATCTCCATTGAAGGGTGTTGGTATATTGTGCATATTTGTGGCTGAAAAGTAAGGTAGCAATTAGTATATTTGGCTAATTTGGTTACTGATATCAAGTTAACATTGAAATGCTCTACAAAAAGGACATTGAACAAGGTTAGTGTTTGAGAGAGTTTGACAGTTCCTGAATAAAAGGAATAAACCTGGTTTCCATTTGGCAATGAAATGGCAATTGGATCAACCCTTTGAGCATGAGACAAATTTTCAAAGGAATTTGTGATATGGTCAGTGGCTCCTGTGTCCAGGATCCACTGCACCATGTTATTACCTGAAGAAGACAACAAGTTATCATTGGTTGATTGAATTGTGGATCCAACATGAAGTGCCTTGGTCTGCACAATGTTGCTAGCATGAGAGGTCATTGGTTGTTCTTGCTGCCTAGGTTGCATGGACTGCTGTATTATCTCCAGAATTGCATTGTACTGGTCCTGAGTGAAATTCTCTTTGTTTCCTTGAAGAGAGGAGACATTACCAGAACCACCATCCGGATATATTTCTTCAAGAGGACCATGAGTACTAGCTGAGTTTGCTCTATGAGAACTCTGAGTACCTTTAACCCTGTATCCAGGTGGATACCCATGCTTCTCAAAGCATGTATCCACAGTATGATTCGTCTTTCCACAATGAGTACATAAACGAGGTGAGTGGGATCTCCCACGACCACCGTTATAACCACGTCCTCTACCTCTAGCATTGAAGTGTCCCCTTCCTGATTGTTCCACTGGACTAAAAAAAATCTTTGAACTCCCATCTATGGAACCAGGCACTATATTCTCCAAGTGCATCTGCCTTTCTTGTTGAGTAATCAGGGAAAAAACACGGTTTATAGAAGGTAGAGGATCCATTAACATCACTTGAGACCTTACATGAGAGAATCGCTCATTAAGTCCCTTGAGAAATCTGATTACATAGTCCCTATCTTTGATGCTCCTTATTTGAGAAGAAATCGTACAACAAGGCCTAACACACTTACAGGTAGGTGTTGGCTGCAGTGACTCTAACTCATCCCATAAGATTTTGAGTTGAGTGTAGAAGTCTGAAATCGAACTTTCTCCTTGATGCAAACGAAAAATTTCATCATGCAAGTCAGAAATCCTAAAAATGTCTGACTGAGAAAACCTCTCCTTGAGGTCTTTCCAAACATCTACGGCTTGATCCATCCATAGGATCGATTGTGAAATGGATTCAGTGATGGATCGGTGCAACCATGAGAGAACCATGGTATTGCATCTCTCCCAAGCAGCAAACCTTCTATCTGCCAGATCTGGAGTCGAGATAGATCCATTCACAAATTGAAGCTTATTCTTGGAGATTAACGCCATGCTCATCGCTCTGGCCCATCCATGGTAATTTTTACCATTCATGGGTGTAGAAACTAACACAAGGGACGGATTCTCGTTTGGGTGGAGATAGTAAGGACTACTTGGATCTTGAAGATTTTCTGATGCATGCGTGGTGGTGTTTGAACTATTCTCTATATTGACTTGATCAGAGCTCTGATCTGCCATTTACTCAAAAGAAAGCTAGGATCTTTGATGAACACTGATCCTGATGAAGACTTCGAAGAAGGCAAGAAAAATAACAAGAGAAAGAGGCGAAGATCAGAGCTCAGAGAGCTCTGATACCATAACAAAATGAGAGAATACTGGATTTCATAGATGAAAAACAACAAAGATAAAGATGATCGTACAATCAGAATACAAAGCTTATGTATAAGCTTCCAGAAACTAAAAGAAGGAAACTAACTAAAGTAAGAAATTAACTCTAGTTAACTAACTACAATTACTAAAAATAACAAACTAACTAATTGACAGCTAATAAAAGTAACTAATTAGTTAACAGACTAACTAACTAGTTAACAAAGAAACTAACTTAAAACTAAACATAATTAAATAACATAGCTAATACTTTTACTGGGTATAACATTTACCAAATGTTATTACATGAGTGCTTTTGCCATATTCCGTGCCATTAATGCAAATTCTTGTTGTTACTGGATCTAACAGTCTTGGCTATTAGGGCCCAAACTACTAAAGTGGACATGAGCTTATTATGTCTTATTCTACATATATAGAGAGAGCCCCTTTGTCTAAAGAGTGATTGTGGTCGTTTGAGTTGCTATTCTAACGGACTTTCTAATGCTCCATTGTGATATCTAAGAATATCAAGTGATTAGTCATGAGAGGAATATGCTTGTTATACTACAAAGTATAAAGAAAGAAATTATGACATGCTTATTACGTAGTGGATACTTATGACATACGTCACAACAACTCAACTCTTCAATTTGGTTAACGTTTAAATTGATAGATTGGAATGGTTAAAATATTTCCATATAACAATGACTTAAGATGCAATGGTATGTATCAAGATTTTGTGAAGAATCACCTTGAGTAGTTTTAGGTGAAGGCTGAAAGTAAAAGGATGGTATCTAAGGGCACAACGACTCTTAAATGTATTTTTACAGAGTAACAACTATATTAAATATAGGTGTACCAACAAAGTCCAGCATATTTGATACATAGCTGGGTTCCTTAAGCACGCTGACAGGGGTTTGATTCCTGACCATGTGTATGGAAAAGGTAGTCTTCGGCTGCCGGTTGGAGGATACCTTGCGAAACTAAAAAAAAAAAATAGGTGTCTCTTCATTTACTGAATGTGGTTATTTATAGATAAGTAAGATAATGAGCCAAAATTATTTTTGCCGTGATGGATCCCATTGTATATGAGCCAAGCACACTCACTTGTACTTGAGGTGTGAGTTATACTATTACAAGGAAGTAAGATTCTCTACTAAAAGTCTTACTTTAAGATGTAGAGAAGTAACTTCTTAAATGAGACATTGCCCTATTGGACAGAGCCAATATGATTAATCCAGGACAAAAGTTTTCGTATATAGAAATAGAAGAGAATAGTAAGAGGGAACACATGAAAAGACCAATACCGTTTAGAGATGGGGTGTAGAAATTAGGAGGGAACACATGGGTCAAGGGTGATATGTAAAAAGAAGAGAATAGTAAGAGTTAGTAGAGAATAATTATAATAAAAAGGGAGAGGTTGGCATTTTTTTCTCATCTCTATGTTCCCTTTCCCTATTTTTCTTTTTTCTCATCTTCTTTCTGTGTCGGTTCTTCAAACAGTAGAGGCTTACCTCTACCATTCTGAGCTGCGTCTGCCTCCTATTTTAAGGGTGGGCACCAAAAACTCATGACTTACCTCTGTGGGCTCTTCTGGTTCAAATTTAAGGGAAGGCATTTGCCCCCTTTTTCCACAATGTGCGTCCGCCTCTGGTTGTATTTATACCTTCCTTTGATTTAAAATTTGAATGTCTTACTTATACAAGAAAATAATTTCTGATTCAATAATTTTTAAAAAATAAAAAAAAACTCGCATTTAGAACCATTTTTTTTTTAAAGGATTATCCCTCTAAAACAAATTGTTACAGAACAATAGAACATGCTATGAATTAAAATAGCTGTTACCAAACTAGTGAGCCTCGTATGTTTTTGGAGGCCCTAAGCAGATATTTAAGCCCAACATAGTGAGAAAATGAATGACCTAACAAAACAAAATAAAGGCCCAAACCATGAAGATGCTGAGTTTGACATCGTCTTTGTCTTTGATGTTGTCGTCTCCACATATCCCACTAGAGTGGAAGCTTGTACCACTTTCTCTCTCTACTGTGCTCACACCCAAGAGGCTCAAGTTTCTGGGCATTAGGTGAAACTCGTAAACAATTTTCAACCATTTTTATTTTCTGCTTATGATGAAATATTTTTTAACATTTATATTGCTCTTTCTTGCTGTGTGGTTGAAGAAGCCCACGAATTGTTTGACATAATGCCTGAATGATTCACAACAAATATGAACATTTTTTCTGTAATGATCAAAATGCTTGTGAGACTCTGATATAATAGGTGGTTTTCTGTATAAAATTATTTTGTAGGATAAATTCATGTGAAAGGAGGCATTCGTAACTTTTTGACTTCTTTTTTGACTTCTTTACCATTTTTTCACCTCAGCTCTTAAAATGTTGTTATTCACGTGGATATTGCTATGAGAAGCACGTGTTTTGAATGCTCGAGCGTGTCGTGACACCACCCTATTCATGTCTGCTAATTTACTGAGCATCCAGTATGCTTTTTGTTTGTTCTTCTTTTGTTCTAATGTGAAAATATTTGGCTAGATTGACTTCAGGACATTTCTTTTCTCCGTATATTATGATGTTTTGCTTTAACCTTTATGCATAATATAGGCTTAGGATCATTTAAATCAATGTAAGTTACTCTCTCAATCATGACCGTCAATCTAAGGACTTATTTTTCTAGTTACATGAGTCATTGGATATTAGTGGATCAATGACCAAGATTCAGTGTAAAACTTCTTACACTGATGTAAGTATAACATGTCCCTCATATATATAGAGAGAGATAGGATATTATGCCTACCTAGATTCAAATCTAATGATATTGGGGGAGGAGTAGATAGAATAAGCATGAAAAAAGGTAGACATAATAACATATCTCATATATATATATATATATATATATATATATATATATATATATATATATATACACACACACACACACACACACACACACTGATATTTATTTGATATATAAGAAATGAAGAAGTGTAACTACCTCTTGATAGTTCCATTTGCACCTTCATGGACACGGATGAGGAGAGGTTACATGATGCTATTGGAATCATTTTCCTCTATGTGTCTACGTTTCTGTGTGAATAAATCAATTCATCAGTGATTCTGACTTCTTCATCGAAGTTGTTTCAAATGTACTCACCACCATTCTAAGAGGTTTTTGTTTAGATTTTTTTTCCTTCAAAACAGAAAGGTCCTGATAATATAAGAGGCACTTTCTTTCATTGGCTTTAGAATTACATTGAGTAGGCAAATCGAAATACCGTATGTGTTGCTTGCATATATTCCAACTGTAATTTTAAGATGTTTAAGGAAATTTAACAGTGGATGATCATGCACCTGTAACCTGCGTGCTAATATAATGTGAATTATGTATAGTCGAAGACTAAGAAGTAAGAATCATTTTTCAAGTTTTCATTTATAATATTATTTAGACTATGCAATCCATATTTATTCCTGGTATTATTATTATATTCTATTGATATTTTTGTATATTTTCTTTGTCTGTGATATTCTTGATGTTATGAATTTGTGATGGCCTGACAAGTAATATTTTACATTTACCTGCATTCCTAGGCTGGAGATCTTTCTTGTTTGACCTTACTAATTCTTGATAGAAGAAAGACTAATGGCACTTTCAATGAGCTTGGTCTCTATAGGCCTCAGATTTGGTCCAATTCCTAAAACCAGAGTCAATGTCACTGGAAGGTTTATATCCAGATCTTCAACGGGGCTTCGCATTCGAGCTGTGCAAGAGAATGGTGGACCACGAAGACTGGTGGACATTATTAGACTCGTGCCTGAGCTCTCGAGGAATTACTTTAGAAGTCCTTCTCGGAGGGCTTTGTTTGGTGGAATCTCCTTGTTGGGTGGATTTTATGTTGCACAAACAATCTCTCTGTCTTTTGGAGCTCTAGGAGTCAATGATGTTATTGCTGCAGTGTTATGTGTTCTTCTTACAGAGTATGTGACTAAGTTCTATTACAGTAGGCCAAAAGTCACTTTCCCAGTTGCTCTTCTCAACAACTTTAAAATGGGTTTCACCTATGGACTCTTCATTGATGCCTTTAAGCTTGCTAGTTGATCTTTAACATCCAAATGCAACTTCTCAAGATTCATGCTTACCCGGTCACTTTCCAAAATTGGTTACCATCAAGCTTGTACATGTTACAACTGGTTAACATCTAAATGCAACTTCTCAAGATTCATGCTTACCTGGTCGGTCTCCAAAATTGGTTTGCTTGTGTTTAAACACCGAGCTTTTACATGTTAGAAATACCTCTAGAACTATCCTTCTATAGTTCTATTTCATGTGCGTCATCCATAATTCCTGTATTCCATAAAGCGTAAAAATTATTTTTCCCTTGTATTCTTATATTTCCTTTTCTTGGTAATTTGTTTGGCTATTTTGATCTCTTCACTATTCTTCTGTACCTGTTGGGTTCTAAAAATATGTACCTCTTTATATTTGTGCCACAAAGTTGGAGTTATGAGCCTATGATCACATTTGAAAGGTTCTGAATCGTAAGATTCATGACTATAATGAAATTTGGAAGAAAAATAAAGATGGGTAATTGGGTATAAGAAATAACTAAAAGATTACGTCTCTGAATGAAGTCTGAAATCTAAAGCGTGGACCTCTTGGAATATTTTTCTAAGAAAACTTTTCTTCTCCGGCTGAACTTAGTTTGAAGACTTATTCTAATAGATTCTCGGGGTTATTGTGTGCCAAGGCTCTTATTTTTCAGATTTATACCAGTTCTTTTATTATTTTGGTGAAGAAATTTGTATTAATTTGAATATTGTTTCTTAAGGGATTTGTATTAATTTGATCTCTGTTTCCTTTATAATGTCTCTATTTTCTTAATTACTGGTGACTTTTTAAATTTGCTTTTGAATTTGAATCATAAGTTATATCTATATTTCCTTAATTAATATTGTCTTTCCATATTTATTTTTGAATTCAAATCAGGGATGTAAATGAATTGGATTGGGCTGGGCTTTGGCCTTTCTGGCCTAAGCCTACGTAAACCAATATTCAGCCTACTGGCATACGAAATGCTTTATTTATAGGCCAAGTCTGACCAATTTTAAAAAATTAGAGAGCCTTATATAGCCTACAGGTCTTATCGGCCTCCCTCGTGATATCTTTTTTAAAAATACTTTTAACAATTTTTAAAATAATCGCTTGACATTACAAGTCATTAACGTATTCATAAATTGCTGCATTTTTTTCATGAGATATAAATTTCACTAGTGAGCATTAAAAATTCTACGATAGTAAAAAAATAACTAAAAAATATACTGAGCAAAGTCATAAGAAATAAAAAATGACAAACAAGAAAGAGTCAACATAATACCACAGCTCTATGATGTATATCATATAGGAATAGAGTCAAAGAAACCTGAAAAATAAAAAAATACAATTACTAAGTCAACCAAAACTGAAATAAAATCTATGAGATAATATCATTCATTGAAATATCTTTAAACCACCAACAAGACAAGCGTTGGTACTAATTGCCACATAAAATAAATATATTTTTTTTTATTTTTAAAAATTAAATAAACCAGTCTACAAGGCTTTAGGTCAGGCTTGACAAAATTGACCTACGGCCTATTTGTTAGAAAGATTTTCTTAAAGCCCAAGCCTACTCTAGTTTTCAACGTAGGCTGAGTTAGACCAAGCTCAACGTAGGTCGGGCTGTAGGCTGAGCCGGACCAGCCTAGCGCATTTACACCCCTAATTCTTATTACAGATCGAATTGAATTGAATTGCAGTTGTAATTTTTAAATTAAAATTTTCAAATCTTGAGTTGAATTTTGAATTAGTAGAGGCCATCAATGTCTTAGAATCCAACATTGTTGTCAGCATTAACTCAATACAGGTAATGTATGGTCTTCAAACCCCTCACAGCATCCTAGGTATTGGCAAAAAAAAAAAAAAAATGAATAGCTGGATTTTAAAATTCATGATGTTTCTCGCTTAGTTGATATCATCTTTATGAATGTTAGGTGATGGTATTAATCCCGTGGATGTTGAGTCCTTATCAATAATATGTGTTGTGAAGAATCTTCTAAACATGAATCAGCATTATATATATACTTTTTTGAGTTTGAGAATTCTGGTTGCTTGGGGAAAAAATTGGATGTTGACTAAAATTAAAAAAGTTGAGTAGAATATATATGCGTGCATCACGTAATTGATGTATTCATTATTTAATAATATTCTCATTTCCTACACTTCTCTTCAATAGTTCAGTAAAATGTAAAATATTAGAGATGCAAATTAAAATAATGTTGAGAAGATCCTTATAAAACAACAGTCCAAACCAATGGAATAATTTTAAAAACGAAGTTGTGAATTCATCTCTCCTTCTCTTCGTTTCATGAACCTTATCCATCACTTCAAGCCTTCAGCTTTCATTAAATAAATAGAAAATAACTATTGACACATCGGGAAACTACTATATGATATTGTGTGTTCAACCATTCGTTATGTATGAGATTCACGTATATAACCTTATGTAGGGGTGTATTTGACAGCAATGGTATGAACTAAGGCTATGTAAAGAGGTCTGAAGTAATGTATATGACAATGAGGATAGTGTAAGATAGCTATAATGATTCTCCAAATTAACAGAATAAAAGTCATATAAGTCAACTAAAGAAGAGCCATTTAGCTTGACATTGCAGGCGCAAGACACTTTGGAGCTGCTGTAATGTTAGACACTTTGGAGCTGCTGCAATGTTGACAGCAACACAGTGAAAGTATAAAAAGGGAGGCATTTCAGGTGCCTATTTAGACAAGGGATGATTATGAATTCCAAATAAGACATTTTGGTGTCTTATATTGGGAATCTGTTGCATAGGGAAAAACTTTTGGTGCGATAGAGACACCAAATATTGGATGCGAAAATGCTATTATAACTATTTACTACCATTGGTAGTAAATAGTTATAAGATTATTGTATTTTTTTTCGTTTTTTCTTTCTCTCCAAAAGTCATATGAGCTCTTCTATTGGTCGGTTGCACCCGGCATTCGATGCCTTTATTGCACCCAAAGTTTTCTCGTTGCATAGGTGCTGGCTGGAAAGCACCGACACGTGATTTTTTTTTTAATTTACGTGTCGGACACGTGTCCGACACGGACACGTTCCGACACGCTCGGACACGCGTCCAACATGTGGTCAATATTTGGGGACACGCGGTCAACTCTCCGACACGTTCCAACACGTTTTTCCGATACACAGTTAACTTTTCAGGACACGTGATCAACGCTCGGACACGTTCGGACACGTTTTTTTTTTAATCATAATTTTTTTTTTATAAACAATCTTAATTTTATTTTGTTAAGTAAATATAAAAGAAATAATTTATAAATTGATTTTTTTCTGTTATGAAATTTGAGATGAAAATTTAACAAAGTACGAAAAATTACTTATATTTATATTTATGTTATGAAATTTAAATATTTGATTGATTATATGACTTATTATGAACTCTTATATATATTAAATATAAATTATATTATATATATTAAAATTTTATTTAATATCAAAACGTGTCTCAACTTGTCCAAATATGACATTTTTAAAATTAACGTATCGACGTGTCGTGTCGTGTCCCATATCCCATATCCGTGTCCATGCATCATAAGGTACTGGTATGGCAACTCTATCAAGGTAAGGTTAAGGTGGCTTGGACCCTTAATATTTGGTCATTCTATTGGGCCAGCCAGAACATATGTATATGTTAAGTCAACAATAAATAAATAAATATTAAAATCATAATTTTAATTAATAAATAAGTGTAAATTCTTTTTCAAAAATAGTATATTCAAAATATAATTGTAGTCCTTTTTACTTTATGAGTCATATTGAGCTATGCGTAAGAGAAGAAAAAAATTGTGAGACAAACATCACATCAAACAATATCGTAATCCTAAATCAGAATTTCATTTTAGAATGTCATATTGGATGAGTCATGTTACATAACCAATGTGATTCGGTTGTTTTTCATAAAAATTGGTAAACCAATCTAGTTTTTAAAAAAAAAAAATGATTTGTTCTCATCAATTGATGTCTTTTCTTTACCCTCAAACACAAATGGTTTGTTTTCTTTTGAAATATTTGAGTGATTTGTAGCTTATTAACTTACATAGATTATGTACTTATGATCAGTGGCGGAGGCAGCCCAAAAATTTAGGTGGTGCCAAAAAATTTGACATATCAAACTATTAAAATAGTTATCATAATTATACAAATTTATTAAAAAAAATAATATGAATTCTAACATAGTTATCTAAATTATGTACTAAATAATATCACATAATATTGAAAATTCAAATGAACAATTATCGTTAGTTATATATCAAAGCAAACATATAAAAATACAATAACATTTTCGGTAAACATTTCAAACATAAGAATTTCATTTTCTTCCCATAACATAATAAGTAATGAACCAAACATTGTCATAAGGATATGAAAACACACAAATATAATAATTATATGTATAATAAGCATTGTCCTTCGTCATTTCTTTTATTATCTCTATTCCTTAAATTTTCAATATCTCACTTTAGAGAACATCGCACTTGTTTGCAACAGCCATAGCCATAAGCACGATGAAAAGTTCTCACATTTGGTAATTAAGTTTTTGATTATTCTTTGTGTGGGCAATAACCCAAAACAAAATAGTTCAATGGATCTTCATATTCCATAATTATAGTCTTGTTATTTATTTGGTTTCATGATTGTTACTTTCAAGGGTTAAGTGTTTGTCCTTTTAAAGGACATAAATTTGGTCCTTTTAGTTTTTAACACTATGTCTTACCGGTAAGACATAGTTATATCATGAAAAAAAAATTCTCTCTCCAAATCAGCTAAAGTGATTGAGGAAATAAAAAAGAAGAAGCAATTTTTCATATTACAACTATATTTTACCAGTAAGATATAGTGTCATACAACCTTGTGTCTTTTAAAAAGATAAATCATTTTTTCCTACTTTTAAATGATTTTATTTGATTTAGTTGAGCCTAAATTTTGAAATAGGTCAACTAATAATTTTTGTGATTAAGTTTAAAAGTCTTTCTTTTTTAAAATAACAGGAGTAAGAATAAATAACATAATTGATTAGAATAAAACATAAAAAATATACAAGATAAAAAAAAAGGTAAAACACAAAAATAACCATACTATACATGTTTCTTATTATTTGTTTGCATTTAGATAATTTGTTGTTATTTTGTATTGAGTATTTAATTTTCTATTTAGGTGGTGCCAAATTATAATTTTTATCTTTGTTAATTATAATTAATTATATAATAAGTAAAAAAAAAACAAGCAGGTGCCAAGGCACCTGCTGGCATGGCTGTAGCTCCGCCGCTGCCTATGATACTTATATTATCTTGGTTATACGATATGCAGGAAAGTTTGATTTGATTTATAGTTAGAGATATTATTTACTGAAACACCAGTATCACAGTTATTATATGTTTGATTAATCTTTTGTTGGACAATAATATATAATTTATTATTTTTCATATTAAAATATTTGAAAATGATATCATTTTTTACAAGTATTTATATATACTTATCGGATCATACAATTGGATCAATAATTCACTTATTAAACTAATAATTCAATACTTTGTCCGAATTAATAACCAAACCGGATTTAATAAGATTGTATTTGAGTCGTCTCAATCAGAATTCTATTTCGCTTAGAAAGCACTAAACCATGTTCCCCATTAGCGAGGTGTCTTTTATTGTATCTGTCCAAACAAAATAAAGAAAAAACTTCTGCCATTCCGCTGAAAGATTGCTTTCCCCACCAGCAAGTGAGCATCACGTTTCCTCACCCAACAACAAAAAAAAAAGTAATTTTCATTTTAGGGAAATATAAAAAGTGTTAAGTGTGTATTCTTTTAAAAAATAAAAGTTATCTCCTTTTAATTTTTTATACTATGTACTACGAGTAATATATAGTTATAATATGAAAAGTTACTTTTTTTTTCTCTTTTTACATCAGCTAAAGTGATTAAGAAGAGAAAAAAAGTAACTTTTCATATTATAACTATGGCTTTAATGTTTCTAAAATGAATGTAGATAAGGTATCTACATTTGCTCCCAAAATGACGTCATTTTGGGTTAAAGAATTAAAAAGTTATAATAAAAAAGACTATTATAATCCTGAAATAAATTATAATTATAAAAATATCTTGATTTCAGTCTCAAAACAATATCATTTTAGGCTCCATGTAGATAAATTATCTACATTGACTATTGACTGTAGAAAAGGCGAACCCTATAACTATATACTACCCATAATACTCAGTGTTAAAAATTAAAAGGACAAATATTTTTTCCATATAAAAACCATGTGGTAAGAAGGAATAGTGACTATGTATTACGGGTAGTACATATTCATAATATTAAAATTGCTTTTTTCTCTCCTCATTACCTCAACCGAGAATCTTTTGAGAAAAAACAAAAAAAAAAATAGCTTTTAATATTACAACTATGTACTACTCGTAGCATATAATTATATTTTTTTTGTAGGACCAAATTTTTTTCTGCAATATGACGGATCGCAAACCCTTTTAAGGACATCTTGGGTGGGCAAGATGGGTTATATTACTCTGCAGTAACACGAGAGTAATTGTCTACAAGAAAAAAAAAGTTAAAAAACTTACTCTCCTTTTATATAAGAGTAATACAGCTCGAGCATAATATGATAAAAAAATATATGATAACAATTCTAATAAACTCATATCATAAATAAGATAATGTTATCCTATTCACTATTTGAAATTAAGTGTCATGATATAATAAAAATATTATTTTTTAATATAATTTCATATAAATTTTTTAGAGGGATTATCGTTTTTCCTATCACAGGAGATAAAGTTATCGTAGCTCTAAAATGGTGTCGTTTTGAGGTTCTATGACAAAATAGAGGATATTTTATTAAAATTCATAACACAAGAGGAGAGCAAAAATTCCAAAATACTCTGAATTTTTTTTCTAAAATTTTAAAACTATGTCATTTTGAGGTTGTGTTTCTTCTTGAAGGAGAAATATTTTTCCCTTTTCAAATTGATTTTTAAACTATTTTTTACTTATTTACATATTCATACTCATTTCAAATTTATTAAAGTGAAGGAGGTTATATTTACAATCAATTTTTCCTTACAACTACATTATTTATCGGTGGATCAAAATAAAATCAACGGTTATAAAATAACATCAAGTGAAAGTCGTTGATTTGATTTTGATCCAACGACAAAGAATGTGGTTGTAAAAGATAAAAGGTTGTAAATATAACCTCTCTCTATTAAATACATAAATAACTTATCAATTTTTTTAAAATAAAAAAATATATCTCACGAATTAAATTTTTGAAAAATAGGTTTTAAATTGATTGTCAATATTAATGGTCAATGGCTAAAACTTGTTGGTGGTGGTGGAGGCAATAGCCGATGCAGTGGGTGGCTAATTGAAGTGGTAGTGGTTGTGCAAGCGGATGACTATGGATGGTGGTGATGACACTAGCAACAACTAGTGACAATTGTGATGATTGTTGGATGGCAGCAACTGCAACGTCGTAGTGGCAGTGATGGTTGATGTCTGGTAATTGGGGGTAGCAATGGCCTGAGGTGGTGGCTAGTTGGTGGTGGCGGTGGCGGGTAGGGTAGGGCGGTTGGTGGTGATGGCAACGCTGGCAGTGATTGATGATAATTTTGGTGACTAACTGATGATGGTGATGGTGGTAGCAAAGATGGTTGGTGCTTAATACTTGGTGACAAGGGGTGGATACAACACCGACGAAGGTGGCGGCTGATTGGTGGCAATGACTGATTTTCATATTCCCAACAAAGCTAATAGGAGAAGAGCATTAGGCTATATCTAGAATGAAGGGGATGTGACATTTGTTATCCTATCCATTTCATTCCTAACTGAGTCTCTTCTTAGTTAGTTTATCTTGCTACAAACGGGATAAGAAGAGCCAACAAGATAAGCTTATCATATCTAATTGTTTCACCAAACAATGGATCAAAGAGATTTTTTGACCATTCAGGGGGTGTCTGTTTGGTACGCCCCTCGAGTTATTTTACAGTGGGGGTGTTTAGATCCCCAGATTACCCTAATTGAATTGCTTTTATATATTTTAAAAAAAAAAATTATTGAGTTTCGTAGACCACATTAGGGAACTCATTAATATTATTTTAAGGTTATGGGTTTTGGATGGTTGAGATCATGCCATAAGGAGGGATCTGTGAGTTCCCAATGGGGGTCTTCGAAACTCATTAAAAATAAATAAAAAATAAAAAAGTAATTTGTGAAACTCATTAAGAATATAATATATATATATATATATATATATATATATATATATATATATATATATAAACAATATCACGAGGGCCATTCCGAGGAACTAAATGTCCCCATTGGAAAATAACTTTACGGACATAGCAAACATGAATAATACACATGGTAACACCCCCAAATGGTCAATAGCCGTATAAAAGAAGGATATGATAGTTTATCATATCATGTCCACCAAACAAACGGGCTCTGTATAAGTAAAGGTAGATCTATTTCTTTATTTTAATGGGAAAAAGTCATAATACAATTTTTTTCTATACTCTGGTGTTGATTCGGATCAAAGAGATAATTAGGATTGGTATAAAAAAATCATAATACATTTTAAATTAAAGGATTAGTGTTTCTCCTACATACACATAAAAGTATGTGTGTCTTATATTTTTTTTCTCTCTTCTGTTCACATGGCACATGTGCCCCACATATTTTTATGCATATGTGAAAAATAAAATTATCTCATACCACATAAGAAACATTAATCCCTTAAATTAAATAATAGTTGATACTATTATGATAATGCGCCAAAAATCCTATATGCTTAGTTTGGCAAGCTCCTGAACTTGTTGCAAATTTTGAACCTCAAACTTTTTTGCAACTGATTGCCTCTTTTTTATATATTACATAGAAGTTAAAACTAGGGTTTGCTGTGCCGTCTAATGTCTTTGCCGGAAAAGGGTGTGCCATCGGCAGAAGAAGTGGATAATCTCCGAAGATCTAATCGAAAGAAAAATAGGGGTGAAGGATTCTTTAGCAACGATCAAACTTTGAAATCAAGGGAGGATGATTGGATGGAGGAGAGAATGTCGTTCAAGGAAATGGTTATGCGGTATAATGGGGAATGGTCCTTGGAGGAGGGGATCTCGTCTGATGTAGAGGTTAATCATGCAGAACTGGAAAATGAAGTCGGTAAAGGCTTACCAGAGGTCACTTGCGAAGTGGATAAAGATGGACAAACTAATTTTCTTCTGTCAAAGGACTTCAAGCAAAGAACGTGGCGTCATGGCATCAATCAGTTTATGTCAAACTTCTAGGTAAGAAGCTGTCCCTTACTTTCATGAAAAAAAAGATTAGAAAATATGTGGGCTAGATCAGGAAAATTAATGGTGACGGATGTTGAAAATGGATTTTTCTGGTGCGATTCTCTGAGAAGAAGGATATGGATTTTCCGCTAACAGATGGACCATGGGTTATTATGGATCACTACTTAGCAATCCAGTCATGGGAACCTGATTTTGAGCCTTATGGAGCAGCGATTAATAAGATTATGGCTTGGGTTCGTCTCCCTTAGTTCCCAATTGAGTATGTCAATATTAAGCTTGTTAAAAGTATTGGAAACTGGATTGGGAAGTTTATTAGACTTGATGCTGCTACTACATCTCTGGCAAGGGGGAGATTTGCAAGGGTGTCCGTGGAGTTGGATTTGGGTAAACCACTTCATTCAGAATATAAAGTAGAGGGCGGGCTGAGACGCATTGAGTATGAGGGATTACACATTGTTTTTTTTTCTTATGGATAATATGGTCATAGAACTGATAACTGTACAAAGAAAACCAAAGAACCAGTCAAGGAAAGGAATACTGAAAATTGTGATCTAAATGGCTCATGCCCAGAACAGAGGGAAGATGGGTCTCAGGCTGTAAAGGAGTATGGACCTTGGATGCTGGTAAATAAACAGAAAGGTCCAAAGCGGATGGCTTCTAATAAGAGGGGATTACAAAGGCAAGGAGGTGTCGAAGCAAAAGGGCCCCAGTATTAAGCAGTCTCAATTTGGAGTTCTTAGTAACTTAGAATCCGAGGAAGGGGACATGGCAAATATTGAGGTGGTGCAGGAAACCCAATTGAATCAGGAGAAGAACCAGGAGGTCAATTTCCATTTAAAGGAAAAAAGAAGCCAAAAGAATTCTTCCAAATTGGTTGAGACTTCTAATGCTTATAAGGTAGTTTGGGATACCATTAATGAAACAGATGCTTATAACAAAGAGGAGATTATGGATAATGTGGCCCTCTTGGAGGCCAAAGTCAAACCTAAGGAAATTAAGCATTGTGGTGCTAGGGGTGAAACGACAGAAAAAATGGTGATAGATAATGTTGAGATTCCAGCAGAGCAGCCTTCAATCCAAAGCAGTGGTCCAAAGGAGGAAGTGGTTCTAATCCAAACTAATGATCATCAAATGACAGATGTGGAAGCCCATTTGGAACCAGAACCACCTGACCGAGGAAGACTAGAAAGCGGTACAAGTGAATCAAAGCTAGATGACCAAGGTCGTGGGATTCAGAATTTGTCTCGTGAAAGGAACATGTTGGAGAAGCCGGTACTCCTAAATCCTGCTATTTCTAATGTTGGTTTTTAATGACTGTCCTGTTTTGGAACTGTAGATGGGCTGCCAAAAGAGATATGGGTCATTCCCTAAAATCTTTAGTGAATAAAAATAGATTGAAATTTGTTGTCTTGTTGGAGCCAAGAACTGATAGTAGTAAATGTGTTGCTCTTATGAAAAAACTAAAATTTGATAAATACTGGGTAGAAGAAGCAAATGGTTTTTCAGGAGGAATTTGGTTAGTTTGGTCTTCAACTTGGGGCCAAGTGGAAATCACAGATCAAAATAGCCAGATGATTCATATGAAAATTTCGCTGAACTGCGATAGATCTTTCCTTTGTACAGCTATTTATGCAAATCCAAGGGAATCTGAAAGAATCCACTTACGGGATAATTTACGCAATATTAGCATAAATATCCTAGAGCCGTGGTTAGTGGGAGGTGACTTCAATGAAATTGCTAGCATAGTGGAGAAATCTGGAGGATCCCCCCTAATCTGTCCAAATGTGAATTCTTTGCTGCTGTTTTGGATGATTGTAATCTTGGTAATTTGGAGTTTTCTGGAACTCCTTTTACATGGCAGGGGCCAAAATGGAGCAACCATCGTAGGGTATATAAAAGGCTGGATAGAGTGGTTGCAAACACTCAGTGGATGCTTATTTTTTATAATGCTCGGGTTTGTCACCTTCCTAGAGTTTTGTCTGACCACAATCCGGTATGGGTTAATTTGGAAACTAGTGTCTCTCCGGGTGGTAAGAAACCTTTTAGGTTCCTGGCAGCTTGGCAAGAACACATAGATTTCCCAAATCTCTTGCATTCTCATTGGGATACCAGCTTTGATATGCCTTATATGCTTCAAAGATTTATTCCCAAAATTAGTTGTTGGAACAAAAGGGTTTTTGGTGACATCAACTTGAAAAAAGATAGGATCTTGAAGAAAATTTCTATTATCCAGAATCAGTTGGTTGATAGGGACTCTATTCATCTTAAAAGCCTAGAGGCTAATTTACAAAGGCAGCTGCAGGGGGTGTTAGAGGAAGTGGAACTCCTGTGGTTTCAGAAATCTAGACAAAAGTGGTTAGAGGATGGTGATCGTAATACAAGATTTTATTGTAAGAACCTGCACCGCTAATTAAGGTAATTAATTAAATAAATATGATAATTAGTAAATAATTACATAATTGACCCTAATAATTATTATAAGGCTTTAATAATTATAGTGAGTTATAATGCTGAAAGTCATTTTTCGGAAGAAAAGTGTAGATACTGGTTCTGCTACCCCGTATAAATGTGTACCGGTGAAGTATCCCGAAAAATTATAATAAGTGTGTAAGAGTTTTGTTTAGAAAGGGAAATACAGAAAGGACTTAGTATTTGAGAGAGGGAGATTGAGAGAAGAGAGAAATTAGAGGGAGAGATTGTCCAACTTTTCATGTTTTTCTATTACACCCCTCATGGGCTATTTAACAACTTCCATACACATTTCCCTTGCTTGTGTGCAACAAACTAATAACAACTTTCTTACATATTTCCCTTGCTTCCTCTAACAAACTAATAACAACTTCAACAAACTAATAACAACTTGCTGAATTAACAAATAGTTAATTCAGCTATTTATTGGAAATAATCCTGTAAATAAACAGGCTTTCTCCTATTTCTAACGGGCCGGTTCTCCTCAGGCCCAATGTTGCCAGGCCCAACGTTATGGGTTGCAACATTACACCCTTCTGCAGAATAACACTCGTCCGCGAGTGTAGTGGGCCGCTCCAATTTTGCCTTCAGCCGCGGCCCAATGTGTGCAACCGCGCGTGGCTCCTGAACGTCCACTGGACCCTTCGTTGCAGCAGAGCAATTAATGCGGTCAGATGGTAGTTGAGCAGTGGCAGGGTCTGCAGCAGCGCAATTATTGTGCGCCGAAAGCTACTGTGCGCGTGGAGATGTTATGGCCACACATTCGTCCAGCGCACCAGGGCCATTAATGAGTGCAGAGGGCAGGTGATAGGTGGCATGTCCTGCAGCGGTGGCATTAATGGGCGCCGAAAGTTGCTGTCCGCTGTCAGTTGCAGCAGTGGCTGGCAAAGAGATAAGGAGAGGATGAGGCATGCTGCTATTGGTGGATGGAGCAGGGGCTGGCAGGGGCTGGGGTAAAGAGACCTGCTGCGGTTTGGACATCTCATTTTGTTCTAACGCTGGATGCTGTAAGTTAGACGACGGAGAACCCAGGTCAGAAACAAGGAGCTTCTCGTCCTCCCAAGTTGAGGCGTCAGGAGGTAGTCGTTCCCACTGCACCAAGACCTGATGGACCTCCATGTTGTTGCGCCAAATGACACGACGACCCACGATGGCTGCTGGACGATGAGCCAAGGAGTGTTCCTGGATCGCGTTGGTGAGAGGGTGCACTGTGTAACGGTCGGAAACTCGGAACGGCCGTAACAAAGAGGCATGAAACACTGGGTGAATGCGTGCGTTCTCTGGCAAGCGCAAGCGGTAAGCCACCAGTCCGATGCGTTCTGTGACCTCGTAAGGACCAAAAAAACGGAGGCTAAGCTTGTGCGACGAGCGGTGGTGGACCGTCAGTTGGCGATAAGGCTGAAGACGAAGGAGAACCTGATCTCCTACCGCAAAGGTAACATCTTTGCGTTTTCTGTCCGTTTGAACTTTCATGCCAAGCTGTGCTTTTTTTAAGTTTTCTTTTAATGATGCGAGGATACTGGACCGTTGCTGAAGATCTGAATCCACGGCTTCGAGGGAAGTAGTGCCTAAGGAGTATTCCAATAAACAAGGGGGAGAACGACCGTAGGTGGCCTGGAAGGGGGAAAACCCTGTTGAACGATTGTGAGCTGTATTGTAGTGGAACTCAGCCCAGCTCAAGAATCGCGGCCAAGAAGACGGGTTCTCGTGCACAAAGCATCGCAGGTATTGTTCCAAACTCCTGTTTACTCTCTCAGTTTGTCCGTCGGTTTGCGGGTGATAGGCCGACGAAAATAAGAGCTTAGTCCCCTGTAATTGAAAAAGTGTTTTCCAGAACAAGCTAACAAAAATAGGGTCTCTATCCGATACGATGGATTTAGGAGGCCCATGTAGTTTACCCACATTATCGCAAAACACCTGAGCCACCTTTGATGCTGAGTATTTGGTAGGAAGAGCTATAAAATGTGCCCCCTTTGTCAATCTGTCAACCACCACCAAAATAGCCGAAAACCCGCCAGACAGAGGCAAATGAGTAATAAAGTCCATAGATAGTTCGGACCAAATGGCTTCAGGAATGGGTAGTGGCTGGAGAAGTCCATAAGGAGGGTGGTTAGGTGCCTTTGTCTTTTGACAAATCTCGCAGTGGCGAACAAAATGCTGAACATCTGTCTTGATATTTTTCCAGGTGAATTTGGCTCCCAAACGTAGTAATGTTCGGCGAACTCCAGCATGGCCGCCCAGTTTGGAAGAATGAAACTCAAACAGAAGGACCGGTATCAAGGATGAATCCGAAGGGATGTAAAGACGGCCTCTGTGAAGCAACAACCCATGTTGTAATTTCCATTATGGCCACTTAGAGGGGCTATGTTGTAATTCCTGTATAATCTGTGTAGCGTAGGGATCACCTTGTAATTCTGACTGAATAATGTGACTGTACTGTGAGACAGGGCCACTGATGGCCAGAAATGCAGGGGATGGGGCAGTAATGGTCCCCTCCGGCTGACGGGACAGAGCGTCGGCCGCGGTGTTAGTCTTGCCGGGCTTAAATTGTATGATAAAATTGAAACCTAACAATTTCGCAAGAAATTGTTGCTGGTCAGGGGTTTGGATCACCTGTGCTAGCAGGTGATGAAGGCTCCGATGGTCTGTTTTAATGATAAAAGAAGCACCAAGGAGATACTGTCTCCATTTCGCCACGGCGGATGTGATAGCATACATCTCGCGAAAATAAGTGGATTTTGCCTGCATACTCTTAGATAGCTTCCTGCTAAAAAAAGCGATGGGATGATCATTTTGCAACAAAACAGCTCCTATGCCCACGCCAGAGGCGTCTGTCTCTAACACAAAAGGATTATTAAAGTTAGGTAACACTAAAACTGGAGCATTAGTCAATAAATCCTTCAGTGATTGAAAAGCCTGGTCTGCCTCTAGTGTCCAAGCAAAAGCATCCTTTGCCAGCAAATTGGTAAGAGGAGCCGCTACCGTGGCATATCCTTTAATGAATTTACGATAGTACCCAGATAGACCAAGAAATGCCCGTAATTGGGTAACCGTTTGTGGTTTGGGCCATTGACGGACTGCCTGAATCTTGGCTGGGTCTGGAGAGACCCCAACCGCTGAAATGATATGACCAAGAAATTGGATCTCCTGTACACCAAAAGAGCACTTAGACAACTTAACAAAGAGTTGATGTTGCCGAAGTGTCTGCAGCACCTGTAGGACGTGATCCACATGAGCCTGGAGTGAAGGGCTGTAAATAAGAATGTCATCGAAAAAAATAACCACAAATCTCCGTAGAAATTGAGTGAAAACATTATTCATAAGAGCCTGAAAGGTGGAAGGTGCATTAGTGAGCCCAAAAGGCATAACCAAAAATTCATAGTGACCACTGTGGGTCCGAAAAGCTGTCTTATGAACATCCTGAGAAGCCATCTTGATCTGGTGGTAACCTGAGCGTAAGTCAAGTTTAGAAAAAATAGTTG